>JBCAUI010511182.1:0-12548 GCA_038406195.1 Haplosyllis anthogorgicola | reverse complement strand
ATTGTCAAAAATACGCGAATTGGAAAATAAAAAACGTCAAAAATACGGGTGGTTCGGTTTAGGCGCACCTGGTCTAACTCACAATTAGTGATGTCTCAAAGGGCGATTCGCAGTCATCACGCTATGTTGTCAGTACAATCAAATGCGAATATGTTATATGGCGGCTTAGTACAAGTTTTTACGTCATACTTTGTCTTGTACTATCTTCTTTCAATTTGACACTACTGTATAACTTATGAATATAATTTGCATACGAAAACACTGCTATGTCGTGCTATTTCGTCAGTATACAATCTTTAAGAATGAACAAAGGGAAATATTGACATTTACGACGATTTTGAAAACATTAATTCGAGAAATCACACGTTTTGTAAAACATTATTCTACATTGAATTTCTTCATATCTTCCACAAAATCGTTCTTCATTTGCCCAGCAAGTTGCTTGCTCGTCATGATATCAATAGCTGTCATAGCCAAGCTTTTTGCGGTCACCAAAGTCGGAGCTTGTGCCTCTGAAGCTCCTGAAATACAATAAAGGAGTATCAATAACATTTGATTCAAAATCAAGTTTAATATTTGTTCTAATTCACAGGATTAAAGTCTAAGATCGCATGCATGGCATATCTGTTGAAGATGTGTTTTATTTCACGAAAATAAGCATTCATCAAGAGATTCCCTATTAACTGCGCCAAGCAAAATAACCAAAAGGCTCCATCGTAACTCATAGTGTAAAACCGCATAGTGAAAAGGTCTCGGAGAGCCAACGGAGCTAACTGGCTAGTTGAGTTAATAGGGAAAGTTTGGAATGTTGAATGATGGTTAAAACAATCGTAATTGGGTATTTGTTCGATTTTTAATTTTGTTCTAATGCTCAAAATATAAATTTATATTATTTTTTGGGCTGGGAATTCGGAATTATTTATCTCTGCACATATGAATACCTACCAGCCACTGCAGTGAATGAGCGAGTGTGGTTGCTTGCACTTCCATCACCTATCTTGTACATGGGATGAATTGCAGGTACAGCAAATGTCACATTTCCCATATCTGTACTACCAGCCATCTGAATTAGCAAAATATATTTAGGACCGATCGTTGTTCAAAATATATGAATAGAAAATATAACACCCATCCGAAAATGGAACATGCATCCTAAAATATAATAATTTAAGGCGCAGCTTTTTGATTTAGCTGATACATTTAAATGTATTTCATTTTCCTGTCTAATATGCCTGATCAGACTAAGTGGAGAGAAAGTAGTTTTATTTTATTCCTCACTTTCAAACTATAATTTGCAGGCTGAAGAATCATTTACTTGTCTCAGAACGGTCTCGTCTCGAACAAATTCCACTCCAAAACTGGCAGCATTTTTCTCGTACAATGACACCAGGGTATCATTAGAAACGACGTTCAAATACGGTCTGGGCTTCCAGTCAATTTTCACCTGTAAAATTTGGCAATAAATTTGATTGTGCTTTATAACAGACTTCAAAAAAGTATAATATCACAAAAATATTATTTCTTCCAAATTGCGTATGGTAAAATATCTACATTGCTTGGACGGGAGAGAAGAACAAACAAAAAGTAAACAAGGGAATCAATCGCCGGTAAGTTAGTAAGTTACTAGCTACTTAACGAAGATAAAATTGCGTCATCGATACTTAAATCTTCGGAAGACTTTGTGTGTTTAGTAATGATTTTCAGAAAAATGTTATTACCTGGCATCCAGTGGAAGTGGCAGCAGATTCAAAGCACGAATGCATCTTTTTCTGTAGCACTTTCAACTCTTTCTTATTTGGAGCCCTGACAAAGTAGGACATGGATGTTTCTTCTGGGATAATATTTGGTTTGGCTCCTCCGTTGGTTATTACACCGTGTACTCTCCAGCTTGGCTTCATTTGTTGTCTCAAGACACTGACACTCTGGTAAGCCATGACAGCTGCATCTAAAGCATTCACACCTTCCCAAGGAAATGCAGCTGCATGGCTAGCTTTACCCTCGTACGTTATCTCAACCCTGAAACAATTATTGAAGTTGTAAGAAATTTATCAATCGGTTTTACGGTTAGCTCCGAAAATGTCGCGAAAATAAATATACTCATATATGTCAGGCTACTTGTTGTATACTAGTATAATACACTTACATCTGCACGCAGTTTGCATATGGAAGTATACTACTGTTGAAAGGACACGGATGGGCCATAAGGGAAAAATCTGTATCTTTAATGGCTCCAGCCTCCATCAAGACCTCCTTCCCATTTCCACCCTCCTCTGCTGGAGTCCCAATGACCGAAAGCTAAAATGAGAAAAGAATGTCGTAACATTGGTGCTGCAGCAATTAAATAATAAATGCCATCATTTCAGCTCTGGTTGGTCCAAAGTTGACGTTCATCTTTTTCCAGTGCAAGATGGGCTTTTAATTTTACCTTTCCAATATTCCTGCCAGCACTTTCCATTGCAGCTTTGATACCAATACCAGCGGCCACACCACACTCAGCTATCAGGTTGTGTCCACATGCATGTCCTATCTCTGGTAAAGCATCGTATTCACACAACACGGACACATGGGGCTGATCATCCTACAATTGTGAAAAAGGAGTCCTTGAAGTTCATATTTGAACAATTGTTTAATTTTCAGATCTAATATTCCGGAATTGCATAAAATGTTTCCACACACAATACAAGTAATTTTGCAATATACCTGTAGAGTGTAATTAAGTAGTAGGTTATTTTTTATTAGGAGCCAAATGTCATGAGTACTGATTTTACCCTGACCTAGATACTGATCTTGACCTCAAACAAGAGTAGTGCAGGATCAAAATAAGAATAGTGCAGGATCAAAATAGCAAAAAGAAATTTCATGATTATGAACTCATCCTCGATCAAGTGAACATTGTATTATCTTGCGGTTGTCACTATTTAGCTTGTTATTAGCTTTTCTGGAATAATAACAAAAGCAATTGGTTTGCTTTAAACCGAGAAAAGATTGTACTTTATCTCTTGTAAACAATTCACAAAACATGTTGCATGTTGGAAGTCTCAATCTAAACTGAATTCAAATTGAAATTGTTTGTAACAGCTTGGGTAATGTTTGCATCTGATTGGCTGATAGGTTAACCACTTTCTTCAGGTGCATGCACAAGCCTGTTGCAGCAGCAGTTACCGGGCTCATTCTGTTGCAAGCCCAGATGTAACACAGACAAGAGATCCACCCTGGTTTTAAAAGACATAGTATGATTCACATGATGTCCAAAACAGGGGTAATCAATGGCTCCCCAAAATGGACGATGTTCTTACAATTTTAACAAAAGGTTAGTAGGGTAGGGTATAAAGTGTAAATTATCAAATGCAATTTAATAACTTAAATTGTGTGATTGATTGTTAAACTACAATGCCAAAGTACAGGAATTTTCCGCCATCACACAATTATGGCAGCAATTGCAATAAAAACGATCAAGAACACACTAAAATGAAATTTTACATTTTTCATTTCCTTTCACATTAATGAATCAATGAAGTTTTCATACTGATGAAACAGAAAGCGGGATGTGGGATCTCACCTTAGCTTTAAAACCTATGGGGAAGGTCACAAAAAGTCCAAAACAGGGGCAACCAGCGGGTCCACAAACGAAAGGTCTTCTTGTCAGAATGACATTATCCATTCGCGTTTATCTTGTACATGCAAAAGAAATGTGTTTGGAAAGCTGGGAAATACCTTATGTAAGAAAAGATGTCATGTTTAATCTTAGATGGAAAGATGCAAAAAAGTTACAATGAAATTTATCTAGGTCTATATTTATTTTACTTGAGTAAATATTAAAATTTAATTGCAAAATTGTATCGCCTTGTGCAAAAAAAGAAAGAAGTGATGCTTGCATTGATTTAATTCAAGTGGATCTATTTCTAAGAAAGATTACACAAACTTTTTACCCATCCGTTACTGCGCAATTGAAATTGTGTATAAATACAGAGGGGCCAATAAGGTACAAACTACATACGTTTTGGACATCAACGGAGAGAAGCCAACACTGCTGGTCAGTAAAGAATCGCATTTAACCTTTATTTGATGCGACAGTTTCTGTAAAGTTACTGTGCGGAAATGATAAATGAAAACAGCTGGCTAAATTATGATCATTTTATGCTTATGCAAAAAGCACAGTGTGCTCTTTAACAGTTTACAAACCAAGTATGTACATGTATAAGGGTATAATGCAGATGGAGACAATGTCAAAATTTAATTCACCTTTAATAACTTTAATCACAGATGGCATTGATACATCCAATGCCCAGGGCTTTTAACATAAAGATAACATGAAGACCATTTAGCCAGCTGAGAGTATCTGTCAGTTTTAAAATGAAATAGTAGTGATAATTTGGTAGATCTAGAATTGGGTGGATTAATAGAAATTCTAGCTGAGATGTGTGACTTTTACTTTATTTCATAGCATTAAAATAATGTTATATATCTCTCTTGATTTTACACATGTTAAAAACATATCAGTAGCATGGATTTTTTTGTTTTATTGGTTTGAAAATTGTTACACACAGAAATTTGGGATTCTATTAGAGAATAAAGAGTTTCTTGTTTATTTTTTCATGAAGGAAACACAATTTCTAAATTCATATAAATTTTTAAACGTATGGAACAAAAGAGAGAACAAAATAATTCAATGCTGTGCTGTTGAATTTTTATTGTTCAAAATAGGAATTTCATGCTCTGAAATACTCATTCTCTTTATTCACCTGATTTATTTTGAGGTTCTATCAGGATAATGTATTGGTACTTTCGTGTACAGTGGACAGTTTGACAAAACAGGATGGTTATAACCTGGATTTTTCCGTTCTTCTGGCCATTAAGGTGAGTGCAATTTGAAACTACAATAAATCTATGTAGAAGTGTTTAGTAAGGAATAACTTTACAGTTACTGTTTCTAAAAAAAGTCTATTGATCATAAAATTAGCACTACAAAGCAGAGGAGATTTTGTTGCAGGGACAGGGAACCGAAGGAATAGGGGATATTTCGGAAGAGGTGGTGCCAAAAGGCACCTGACCAGAAGTGACATGAACACAGGGGGCTGGGCATGGGCAGAGAGAACTTGGGTACCATGTGACCTCAATTTGCTATAAAAACCCCCACTAACATGTTCTAAAGTACACAACTAGGTAGACATTCACAGGGTACAGACTGAGTGTGCACTTTCTCAGGTAATTATTCAGTTTTTATTTTATTTTTTTAATTATTTATCATAAACTATGAGATGGCATAAAAGTTCTGTCATAACTAGTAAGATTCAGAAGCCATCAGCTCAGAAATTGCTAATAAACATCTTTGGTTTGTAGCCAAAGATTTGGAATAATTGCTATTGATAAACCAAACTGGGTGATATGATTGTTATTAATGCTGTCCTGTTTTCCTAAACAGGGTGTTAACCTTATTCTACATCAAACACTTGTTAATAAAAGTACAACCAGAAGCTTCGCTGTTGTTCCTTTTTGAGCAGTGCCCAGAGCACGAATACGAAATACTCACAGAATATTAAATAGATTACCGACCCTGTGACAATTGGCACCCAATGTGGGGCATCAATCAGAAGATAACATCGGAGCTAGTTGTGTATTGACAGAGTGTCGGATGCCTAACCAAGACATTAGACGATAGAGGGAGTTGAATATCGATGGAAGAGTCGCGACTAAATGGTAGGGTGATGAGAGGCCTACCGGTAGGGGTGTCCAAGAGGTCCAGAGCAGCAGCACTACTGGTATCCATACCGTGTAGTCAATGGGTCCGCCTACCCTCAAGGCAGGAGTCAGAGGTCAAGATCCAGACACAAGGGAGAAGAAACTGATACTTGTGGAGAGGTGTGCAGTACTCTCTGAATGATTGATTGTACTAATGATGAATATGGATATCAGTACACAATAGATTTTTAGTAACATTAGTGAACTATCAACACGACACCCTGACCTGTGGGGAGTAGAGTTTAAAGTAATTGTGAGTAGTTATACTTTAATGTTCTCCACCTTCTCAGATGTGAGGAACCCGGAAGAAGACAACTCTACTGAAAGTTAGATCAGAGCACATTAGTATAAATGTGAATGCCAGAATATCTATATCAGCATAAGCAGACAGTTTAGTCGCTTATATGAATAACTAGATAGTGTTCGTTCGTTCGTTGTTTGTTTGTTTGTTACACCTTCTTTTCTGCTATTGTAAGAGAATGTGCACATCGATGTACAATGACACATGAATGGATGGGTAGTATAATGGGGGGGTATATTGATACTCATGAGATGGGGGAAGAAGGGGTAATGGGAATTCTAATGAGGGTAGAGCGATTGGATGGACAACCTTTGTCCCCCGAAGAGTTTAATGATGGGAACATTCGAGATATGGTCCGGGATGTCACTAGTGTAGAGGCGCATCAAATTTCCATTCTAAATGTTCAGGATGTCTTGTTAGAGTTCGAGGGAATCTAGGGAATCTAGTAAGATTGATGCAGGAATTTTACAAAGTGAGTCAGTGGAAGGGGATAGGAGTAGTTGTGGGATGTGTGATGGCAGAGAAGGAGAATTTAATTTGCATTGCTTGAGAGAGACATGAACAACGTGTTCGGCAGGAACGGTTAGAGGCTGAACAACGATCCCTTAGGGATGAGCAGAACAGCTGTAAAGAGCAACTGACTCAGCTCTTGACTAGCATAAAGAGTGAGTTATTGCATCTAGGATCCAAGCCATCAGGGATGGGAACCCCACCTCCTGAGGTGAGGGGACTTGACTTCCAAACTCCCACACCATCCTCTTCCAGTATAGAAAAGTATGAAGGCTTAAAGGTACCCCCAAAGTTTCCTGTTTTTTTCAGGACTAGAGCCAGACCCAAGGATGAGGCTGCTTTTGATCAATGGATTTTCCAGGTGAAAGGGGCTATAGCATTGCATAGGCCTGAGTCAGTTAGATTGGCTATTATCAATTCAGTCCGAGGTAGTGCTAGAGAATACTTGTCCTTTATTGGATTTGATACGAATCTAAGAGAGATAGTTGAGCAAATGGAAGAGAGGTTTGATCAGAAATTCACTGTTGACCAGTTACAACAGGAGTTTTACCAGGTTAGTCAAGAGAAGGTGGAGAAGTTTCTTCAGTATGCAGGATGACTTGAGAATACTTACAAAAGGTTGGATCGAAAGATTCCAGGGCGATTTAATCACCTTCAGCTTAAAGATCAATTCTTCCATGGACTGTTACCAAATTTGAGGGAGAGTATGTGTTTCTTGTACAGGCAAGAGACAGTGACATATGAGTCTTTGTTGGATGAGGCCGTAGAGGTAGAAAATGATTCAAATGAACATAAAGGGGAAATCAAGCCCAAAACAATTAAGGCCAATGTGATTGAGACTCCTGGTCTTGGTGGATTGGAGGCCAAAATTGATCAATTAACCACCTCCCTAAAAGCTGCCTCCTTCAGGGGAGCAAGACCTAAAGTAGGAAATAAGGAAGGGGGGATTCAAAAAGATGGGGAAGAATGTCCCAATAAGGTCAATTCCCCCAAAAAGACCAAAGGACCAGCTGTCTCAGCCACCAGACTGTTTAGGGATGGTCAGAGACCCATCCAATGTTACACCTGTTATGGGTGGGGACATGGGTTCAGGGATTGTCCTTCTTCAAAAAACGTAAATTGGAGGGAGCTCACAGGGGTGGAGACCTCTCCAGCCAAGGCACCACACAACCCCAGGGTGGCACCATCACAGTAAACTCTAAACAAGGGGTAATACAGAGTAGGGGGGTGTACCATAATCCAGACCCATTGTATCAGTTAATAGGGGGGTCCAATGAATCAGAAATAATAGTGGATGGATACAAAACCAAAGCTTTGATTGACTTGGGGGCCCAAATTTCTACCATTACAAAGGGACTGGCCAAAAAGTTAAAGCTTCCAATCAAAGAATTGGAGACTATTTTACATATCGAGGGAATGGGGGAAATTAAGGTGCCATATAAGGGGTATGTGGAAGCCAGACTAGAGATCCCCACTGTGAAGAAGTTTAGACAGGATGTCTTACTCTTGGTGATTCCCAATAGTACTTATGGGAATCGGGTTCCTATTCAGGTAGGAACCCTCTTGATTGATGAATTCTTGAATTTAGCTACCTCAGAAGAGTTAGCAAGTCTGGATACTGCATGGAAGAGGGGAGAAATCTCCACTAAGATTGCTCAGAAACAAACTCAGCTAGCTGGATTGAGTTTGGACAAAATTGCTGGTTCTGTTAAATTAAGTAAAAAGTTCCAGCTAAAGCCAGGAGAGAGTCTTGCAGTTCATGGGTTATCGAGAGTGACCTGCCATTCTAAGAGGGTTCATGTGATGGTCAAGCCCAAGGATTGGACAGAAGACAATCATGTGGTCCCCACGTACTCTGAGCTCAAACGAGGGTCCAAATGTGTAGAGGTAATGCTACGTAACTTATCAGCTAGGGAGGTGACCTTAGAGAAGGAACAGTTGTAGGCACAGTTGTTGCCGCCAACACCATTCCCAAGATGTTAGCTCCAAAAGAAAATGAACCAAGGGGTGGCAAAGAGGGAGATGATTTACCCCCCAAGCCTGAATTAACTCCTAAACACATGGAAAAGTTGTTCTCCAAATTGGATTTGATTGGAATAGAAGATTCGGCTGAAACAGAGAAGCAAACAGCTAAAGACCTGTTCAAAGAATTCCATTTCTTATTTGCTCTAGATGATCTAGAGTTGGGTAAAACCAATTTAGTCAAATATAACATCAAGTTGGACAATAAGATTCCTTTCAAAGAATGATATCATCAGATCCTGCCACATCAATATGATGAGGTTTGTCATCACCTCAAAGAGATGTTGGATGTGGGGGCAATTCGAAGATCAAATAGCCCATGGGCCAGTGCAGTAGTACTGGTCCACAAAAAAGATGGATCTCTATGATTTTGCATCAATCTCCGCAAATTGAATGTGCGGACAGTTAAGGATGCATATAGTCTACCATGTATAGAAGAGTCCTTGGATTGTCTCAATGGAGCTACGATATTTACTAGTTAAGACCTTAAGAGCAGTTACTGGCAGGTACTGCTTGATGAAACTAGCATACCATTGACTGCCTTTACGGTAGGTCCTCTGGGGTTCTATGAATGCCTCAGGATGCCGTTCAGGCTCACAAACACTCCTGCAACATTCCAAAGACTGATGGAGTCATGCTTGGGTGAACTGCATCTCACTTGGTGCATTATATATTTGGACGACATCATTGTTTTTGCAACTAGCCCAACAGAACATCTGCAGAGGCTAAAAGGGGTTTTCGGAAAACTGGACGAGGCCGGTCTTTGGTTAAAAACCTAGCAAGTATACTTTCTTCCAGCGGCGCATTGCCTATCTGGGACATCTGGTATCTGACCAAGGCATAGAAACAGATCCAAAGAAATTTTCTGTGATTCAAAATTGGCCTAGACCAGTGACAGTAACAGATGTACGATCCTTTTTGGGTTTCACCAACTATTACCGTAAATTTATTCATAAATATGCCCAGGTTGCAAATCCATTGAACAAACTGGTATCTGATGAGAATGCAAAGCATAAGAAGAAAAAGGTAGATTGGAGCCCTGAATGCCAAGAAGCTTTTGACAAACTGAAGGCATTATGTAGCCAAACTCCAATCTTAGCTTATGCTAACTATACACGTCCATTTCAACTTCATACTGATGCTTCCGAGGTCAGTCTCAGTGGAGTGTTATACCAACAACAGGATGATGGACAGTTAAGGGTGATCGCGTATACCAGTCGAACCTTAAGAAAGGCAGAATCCAGGTATGATGCCCACAAACTTGAGTTTTTAGCTCTCAAGTGGGCTATTTGTGACAGATTCATGAATATCTATATGGGGGGGAGTTTGATGTATATACTGATAACAACCCCCTTACCTATCTGTTAACCACTGCCAAACTGGATGCAATGGGCCAACGTTGGGTAGCTGAACTGGCCAGATATCACTTCAAGATCTTTTATAGGTCTGGGAAATCAAATGTGGAGGCCGATGCCTTATCCCAGATTCCATGGGATCGTGAGGGTAATTTGACAGAATTAACACCTTTAATTGTCAAATCACTGCTGGATAAATCAGGTGTCTCAAGTAATATTCTGCTGCTTGACCTTAACATTGATTACTTGATTACTAATCATCAGGTGCAGGTGGAAGATATAGAAAGTTCAACAGATGACTGGAAAACCTGGCAATCTGAAGATCCCAGCATAGCTTATGTGATTCAGTTGATGAAGAATGGTAAATTGTTGCAACAATCATCAGGAGCCAGTGACTCACAAGATTTGAAAGTTTATTTGTGTTTCAAGAGGGATCTGGTATTAAAAGATGATTTACTGTACAGAAAATCCAAATTGAAACATTGAGACCAGCCAGTATTGCAGTTCGTGGTACCCCACACAAAAATTCCACTAGCCTTGCATGGATGTCATGATGACATGGGACATGTAGGAATGGACAAAACTATATTGTTGGTTCAGGAGCGATTCTTCTGGCCATACATGAATGACTCTTGTAGAGATCACATCCAGAAATGTTACAGGTGTGTACGTTTCAAACAACTTCAAGAGTGAGCCAAATTGAAGCTGATACAAACACAATATCCATTGGAATTGGTGCACCTGGATTTTATGACTCTGGGTAAAGCTGCCCAAAAGAACATATTGGTGGTCATGGACCATTTTACCAAATTTGCACAAGCCTTTGTGACCACCCCCCAGAAAGCTCCTGTAGTTGCCAAGACCTTTTGGGAAAAGTTTCTGGTATACTTTGGCTGGCCGACAAAGATATTGACAGATCAAGGAAAATCCTTCGATTGCAAATTGATCCATGAATTATGTCAACTGGCTGGTATTAAGAAACTCCGTACAACACCATACCACCCACAGACCAATGGTATCTGTGAGCATTACAACCAGACTCTAATTGGCATGCTAGGCACCTTGCCCAAAGATAAGAAAATTCAATGGCAAGACCATGTCTCTACCATGACTCATGCATATAATTGGACAATCTCCATGTCTACTGGGTTCACACCACATTACCTGATGTTTGGTAGACATCCAGTTCTGGCTGTCGACATTGCTTTTGGTGTTACTGAACCATACCTAACTGCCAATTCTCACAGTAGTTATGCTGGTAAGCTATGGACTCACTTGCAGTGGGCTTTCAAAGCAGCTGCTGAACACACTGCCAAAGAAGTAGCGAGACATAAGCGATATTACGATCGAAAGTATCGTTGTATGAAATTAGAGCCTGGTGATATAGTCTTAGTCCATGTTATGGTTGCTAATCCAGCCCATCACAAAATTGAGGACAAATGGGAACAAATACCATTTAAAGTCCTACACCAATTTGAAAACCAATTAGTGTTTGAGGTCCAAGAAATTGGTAATGACTCTAACACTCAAATCTTACACTGCAATATGCTGTTTCCCACTCTAACGGAGGATACGTGACAGCAAGAGGAGCTCCAGCTGGCTAAAGCTAACTATTTCATGGTGCATTACTTTGATCCAGATTATTAGTGTGAGGACACACTAGTTTATTGGGGGGAAGGGTGGGTAGCATTGATTGACATTTTTTAACACGGTTTTGTCTCTAGGTATGGTTAATAATGGGAGCCCCAAGTTCACTTAGTGGAGAGAGGACCCTTAATACGTGAGGGGGAGGGTAGTCAAAAACTCCGTCTAGAACCCTCTTGCAAGAACATAATTCGGTAAGGTGACTCTCCCTCGGAAAGGAACTGTCGGTCTCATCACGACAAGAGCCTCTGTTGCATTACCAAAACCAGGAACGGTTCAAATGGTACCCCTACCGGTAGGGATGGAGATTGGGGTATGAGGCCTTGCCATACCAGTAGGCCTATCGTTAAATAAATTATAAAAGATAATTCATAATAATGTTAGAATACCAACAGGTTTTATTGACACATACAACAGTACAACAGAGCATGGTTACAGAACATCACTAGTCTAGCATAGCAGAGGTGAGGGTTGTTTTGGTCACCTCCTCCTTGATCTTGAGGGCAGGGGAGGGATCGCCGAGGATCTCGTCTTCCAAAAGAGACCCATGCTTTTCATGCACGTGGTGGACCCAGTCCGCTCTGTTATAATAACGAACGGGACACAAGCGGCATCCCACAGTAATCCCAAGATGAACCCGGCAGACATGTGAACCTGTCTGAGCCTTCAAAGTTGACACATAGTTACACACATTGCACCCATACTGGCTCTGTTTATGAGGTCGGGCTAGCTTCTTTATGTGGTCAGACAGGATACCAATATTGTAGGCATGACGGAAGTCGAGAGGCTGGGAAGATGTTGGATAAAAAATGATGGCTTCATTCTTATTTTTGAGCCTTGGTTCAGTAAGAGTACGAGCCGTGGGGAAACATACAGAGGGCATGGGGGAGCACCCTTGGGTGGATGTGAGCGGGACCCAGTGTGCTACTTAGTGACTGGGATGTGAGCTTTAGTGGCGGGAGAAGCAGCACACTTGG
>JBCAUI010511171.1:0-12551 GCA_038406195.1 Haplosyllis anthogorgicola | reverse complement strand
GGTCTTTTCACTAGAAGCGAGTATAATGAAACAAATCCGTTCCTGTTGTAATTGTTGGCAATGATCTTTGCTTTGATTTCAATCAAAGCCGAGATTGTTCCAGCGTTAAAATGGGAAAACCCCATCAATTCTTAGAAAGAAGGTGGCGCGCGGTAACATTAGGCTAATACGTCTAATTTGCCTAATTTTTGCCTAATTAAACGAATTAGACTAATTTGCCTAATTATACAAGCAAAAATGAATTTGGAAAAACCTCGAGTAGCATTGTCGCCACAAATGTGTCATTTCAAAAGTGAGCTCACTAAAATGTAAACACCGGATAAAATGTCCGGTTAATCTCCCAGTTGAGACATGTCTAATAGAAAGTCCTTAAGTGTTTATCCTTGAATGATGGACGCAGCATGAGATTCACAAATTGAAGATTAGTTTAAAACAATAATGACGATAATAATGAGTCAAAACAAACATTGATAGCATTGTAGTTTTGAACAATTACATGAATTATTATGAAAATTATACAAACTAAGACCGGGGGTAAACCTTTTTTACCGATCTGGTGGAAACTAAATAAAGACCAACTTGGTATTGTCGCAATTACGATTGCCCTCTTTTGTTTAACACGACATCCGAGGTTTTTACCTAATTAGCCCAAGTAGCCCAATTCGTCTACTTGAAAATGTCTGGTTTAAAAACAAACTTGAGTAATTATACCAAAAATAGTAAAACTAAAATTCTTGTATGATTACTATCTTCGGTATAATTTAAAACTTAATTTAGTTTAAAAATCTGATAAACTACAAATGGTAAAATTACTAAAATAAGAATGTTTATTATTAATTGAAACTATGCTGTCTATAAAATTAGGTGAATTAGGCAGATAAAATTGTATTAGTAAAAACCTTGAATCTCTTTTGTCTGTTATTCTTTACTACGGGCTACTACGGGCATTAGAGCCCAGGGTACGAGATAGACAACACCTACTAAGCAGTACGTAGCAGGCTAGACAGCCAGTAACATGCAAACTAGGCTTACCTACTTACTACATATTAAAAGAAATTTGCCAAATTAGGTAAATTTGCCTAATATGACTTATGTGTGGATAATACTTCTAGTATGATTACTAAATTTAGCAACTAGGAAAATTCTTAATTTTAGGTTTCATTCTTAAATTTAGTACAATTTGAAGGCACTAAAATCAATTTTATCTTCAAAATAGTATTCACTTTACTGCAGATTAGGCAAATTTGCCTAATTAGGCAAATTTGCCTGATTTGCCCAAGCTTGTGAAAATTTGGAAAAACCTCTTATCTTTTGTAGTTCAATTGTCATCTTTTGTTGCAGACACAAGTGTCTACCAGGGGGCTTTCAATTCATTCACTGGAACCGGGCTCAGTATTGACGGATAAACATCCATCACCCTGCGGATACGAAATTGAATGGTGATTAATTTCACCTCTTTTTTCCAAAAGATGAACCATATAGATCTAATTCAAAGTTTTTATTCTTGCAGCCGCATCAGGGTATGTAATTGTATCTTTTGGTGGCAACATTATGTATTTAACAAAAAGTACAGCAAACAATTAACAAATTTGGAAGTACATTTGATTTATTTTTCTATGTTCTAGTGTCTTTTAAAAACATAATGTTTATTTGGTTATTCACTTTTTCATAGCCTGATCCGAATGCAAAAATAAAAAGTTTTTAAAAAATAGCAGATCTGTGAGAAACACATAATTTTTATTAATCAGAATCAATGTTCGTATCCAAGGGGTGACACATGACGACAGCTCCGGCATCATAAACATGACCAAGAACAACAACACAGCAATTGACATTTGCTGTTTTTCGACATTTATAATTTTTCGACATGTAGTTGTGCTAGTGACTACTTAGTAAAATTGTTCCTATTTGCTAGACGTCTCAATTGATGTACTAAATATGTTTCTTTGTGTTGAAATCTGATTTACGTGCTGATAAATAATATTTATGTATTTATTTTTATGTTTCTTTATATTGTTGCAATATGTCAAATCAGTAATGAATGGCGAAGGAACAGTTTCAACATGTATGCCATTGACAGATATATGATTTTTAAAACAATATCAATTTTAAATAAACATTTAAATAATACATTTTTAAGATGCTTCAAGCGTCTGATAATGTACGTGGCCTCCCGCGCAAACTTAATAAATCAAACGTATAAAGGGAGGAATTGATCTCATATTTTTTCTTCTAAAATAGGTTAAAATATATGTTAAAATGGTATTTAATGTGTTTTCTTAATGGACTACTCTTGGTATTTACTGCTGTAATGAACCTTATTTCAACATAGCTAAGTGATGAGTTTGTGCTATTTTTACACAATCCGGACACTTGGCGACTTGCCAAGTGCCTGCATATTATGACGTCACTAGCGACGTCATTTGATTTGGGGTCATGGCAACAAGTGTTGTATCGTATATTTAAGTTTGACATTTGCCATTTGAGAAGGTAGCAATTACTCTCAGAGTAACCTTTTTAATTTATCAGGGAGGTGAAATGGATCCAATAGAAAACTTTAGTAACACAGATATTTATCAATTCATCTTAAAGTATAACATTGGATCATGTGGTACATAGCGATAACGGTAATAAATTTATTTCATTTAAATATAGTTTAGTTGTCCTTTCATATCTGTATAACATCTTTGGAGATAGCGATATAAAACTGTTATATTGCTATCTCCAAAGATGTGATGCAGATGTGAAAGAGACAAATGAACAATATTTAAATAGAAGAAATTCATTACTGTAATAACATTTCTCAAATAAAAATATACATATGAATGTATCTGCAGTTGAAGTTTAAGTTCAAATACAGCTTTATGATTTGTTTTTGAACAAAACTAAGTTCAGTTCCAAAACGAGACTGTAGCTAGACCCACTATCTAGATCCCTTATGATATACTTTGCACTGATCCCGAGATGAATATTTAGTATACCACGTGTGTGCTATCACACAATAGAAAAGGTGCGGATTATTCACCGTGCAGCAACACTTTTTCTAGTCTTACTGCACAGCATGAAGTACAAGTAAGATATACCACTCAAAATTAACGCTCGGGCACATGATAATCAACACTTTTTCAGGGTATATCTATTACTTAAATGTAATTTTATGTATTAGTAAATTATCTTCAAATAGGGAGACAATTTTTGCTTTTCCTGTTAAATTTTGGATTAAACAGTTTTCCATGTGGTCATTGGCAACGTATCTGTCACATTCGGCATATCCGTCCTGTGCACATGTAGGCCAATTTTTTTAACACGAGGATTAACTTTCTGACTAAAGTGGATGTTTACACGGCATGCTGGGCTGTAGTAATTACAAATCACGGTGCATTTGTCAGTTAAAGATGAAAGAATAGATATAGTCACACAATTTGAAACTGCTCGGTCATTTGGGCATTAGCCACTGAAGAGATCACAGCTATACATGGCCGTACAAGGCTGGACTATTGGAAAAAGGTTGGGTGTTCTCTGTGCAGTGACTGGGGAAGAAATGAATAACTTAGTCTGCAAAGTTTGCCTTTTTTGTAGGGGCACAGGTTCTAGCTGTCTGGTCACACAGTCAAAGTATTCAGACCTATTGTGAATGTGTCACTTCCATTGTGACTAATTAGAATCCATATTGTCTCAATACACTGAGCTGAACTAGTGTTAAAAATTTGACATGTACAAAATCAAAGATGGCCATCCCCAATAAATTTCTTATGACCAATACTGATCAACCAGTTTGCCTGTTTCATTTGGGAATATGCAAAAACTTTCTTTCATCTTTAATGCAGATCCATTAGAATTGATAGCAAACAACTGTGTCACATTCAACTATGTATTAATATCGTAACCGGGTAATTTTACAGAATATCATATGCACATGTCAGAATTCATTACCACAAGGTTACACATTAATTAGTTACAGTTTGTTACACAAAAACGCACAAGACGTCAATCTCGGAATGACGTCAGAGCCATATGCAAATTCATATTGCCAACCGGAAGCCCCATGGACACGTTGTCAAAAATACCAAAAACTGCTGCTTCCTTTCCATTGCTGTAAATAAAAACTTTGTGACAAAATATCCTTCACATCCATCTCCATTTCTATCAAATGGAGATGAGAAGTTGTACAATAAATCATTTTGTTTGTCTTCTCATCCTTATTTTAAGCAAATATTACTTTACTTTTGTGCAAACTAGTCCAGGAATTTGACATTGTGTCAATGAGATTTCTTGCGGCATTGTGAATTTGCATTGAGCTCTTGCGTCACTGAGACTTTTACATCCTACATCCTCGTTTTGGCCCATTGTTCTTGACCCTTCTGCACTGGACACATCGACACCTATATTTAATTGGAAAGTATCAGTTGTTCTTGTGTCTCCTATTTTGCATGGGTTGTTAGTGATCTAGCTGATCTGTTTTTTTCGTTTTCCGCCTGATGATAAGTGACGATAAGTTGCGGAAAAGGCTTTGAAGCACTGGGGTGATAACTATTTTGAGTCCTGTGGCTTTTATGCTGAGATATTTTGGTATCTGAATACATCTTAAAGATATATACTACCATACAGGGAATAAAATATCAAAACCAACGCTCTTGCATAATGAAAATTTTGTGTGATAGAAAAAGGCAGCATGTTGTTGCTTATCGTCGCATGTCGTCTGGCGGAAAACTGAAAAAAATAGATCGGCTATACAACTATTGTGATTAAAATATATCTCGTGTTGCATAACGTATCAATTAGCGATAACCAGTGAATATCTTATAATTTTTCTTGCACAGGTCCATAGATTTAAACTGTTCGTTTTTTACTCTATTGCGGTGAGGTCCGTTGGTTCAATTAATTGCCGGGAGATGTCTCACTCTGATGAGACCATTTCCTGTGTAGAATTGTACTGTAATTGAACCGTTTTGGTGTAATTTATGCGGCAGCGAAGTTTTTGTTTTAAGTTATTTTTCGAAATTCGTCTTTGCTAAAATATTCGACAAATTTGCCCAAATAGGCAAACAATTTTATACCATTACTGGTAAGCAAACTTAAATTGGTTACTTATCTATTTCAGTCATTGCCCTAAAAACAGCCCTTTTCAGGGACTAGTGTTCTTTTACCAATAAGTGTTTAAGATTTAGGGGTTTTTTTCGGAAAAAAATGAATGATTGAATTTCGAAAAATTTTTGTTAGCTTTGTTGCATTAAAATCCAGTTAATCGACAAAGGGTGAAATTCCTATCATTTTAGGACAATGGCGCATCAAAAGCACAGCTTGAATTTGTTTCGTTCTCTTCTTTGTTCTCTCCTTTTACAAAATGGTAAGAATTTCTCGAGTTGGCGTGGGGTTAATATGTTACTTCTGGCTGGTTTGTTTGCAAACAAACCTTGCCCTCACTTATTGAAAATTAGATGGTAAGGGAAAGGAAAATTACTGACTTTTGTGCTGAGCACATGCCAGCTTCTAGGTTCTAGTGTATTCAGGTGTATGTACAGATTTCAGCGCAACTGAACAGCTCAGTACCTATTTACTGCGCCTAGCAAACTTACCAATAAGCTCCATCGTATCTCAAAACGAATTTTTTTTAAAGGAAATTGTTGGACCAGGGTCCATTTGTGGGGTCACTAATTACCCCTGTTTTTAGCTTTGTGTGACCTTTGCCACGGTTTTCAAATCCAGGGTGGATCTCTCACCTACACTCTTTCTTGCTTCCATGCAGTGATCAAGAAGGTAATATCTGGTGCTACACTTACCTTTTCCACCAATAGTTGGTACACTGTATAAGCTTGCATGTGGCAGGCTTGCCTTCCAGCCATCCCTCATGTAAGGAGAGGCAGGCAGGCAGCAGCGGTGCTCGAACCCAGGCAGTTCCTCCAATTCCACTCATCAAGTGAGTGCACTACCACTCAGTCAAGGCCGGCCGGCATCTCAGTGTAAATCTTAGTGAAAAGGGCTTGGAGAGCCGCAGTGCCAATTTGTCTTGTTAGCAGGGAAAGTTTGTGATGACCTACCATGTTGTCTAAAAGTTGAATGTGCAGCTTCTAAGCTATGTCTTACCTGCGTTAGGGTGCTTTTATATCAATGAGGAATGTACAGCCACGCTCATTAAAACTAGGAATTAGTTTTACGTAACCAGTAATTGGAAAGCGAAACTTGGGAGTGAGGAAGTCAGTATCATGTTACTTTCCTGTGTAATGAATGATCCTTCACCTTCTCGAACTTCGTGGGCTTTTTGATGGCTTTTGAAACCTACTGAACCTTATTACTTTACCTCTTTTTATCTAATATACAGTTCCATAGCTTCCTGTAATACAGTAGTGTTACAAGCGTCAACTCAGCAACATTTCATTTCCTTAATGTAATACAATCAAACGGGTTAACTTCTTGGTCGCATGTGCTTCCTGCAGCAAAACTGTATGGCATGTTGGTTTTTTTTGTGTAATATCAGTACCAGTTGAGATAAAACACGAACCATAATCACGCAGGTTAATATCACAGTACAAAAACGTATTGGTCGTTTCAGAAGTTTAATCAGAATGCAGACAACACATTTAGATGTTATTAATTGCAGAAAGTCAACTTCATATTGGTATAGTTCAACTAATCAGTACCAAGAGACTCTGTGGCACAGTGGTGGCACCTGTGACTATGCATCTGGAGATCCCCTGTTCCAGAAACCCTTACACTGTTTTTTGTTAATTTTTAAACGTTCAATAGATGTCACCACCTCCTGACCATATTTCCTAACTTACAATTTGTATTGCAATGTGATGTTTTTATTTTTACATTTAAACCCCATTACTGCTAGTTTTTGCGGCATCCTGTGTTTGCATTTAAGTACAAAAGCATGGATACCTTTTCAAGGCTATGGAAAACAATGTATCAGTTCAGCAGCCTGATCATTACAACATAAAAGCGCTATTAGTTGTGTAGCAGATCTCAATTTTTCTTTTTTCCGCCCGACGATAAGTGACGATAAGCAACAATATGCCGAGATTGAACATTGCCTATTTCCATCACACAAAATTTTCATTATGTGAGAGCATTGGTTTTGATATTTTATTATTTGTATGGTAGTATACATTTTTTAGATGTATGCATATATCAAAATATCTCAGTGTGAAATTCACAGTACTCAAAAATAGTTATCTGCCCAGTGCTTTGAAGCCTTTTCCGCAACTTATCGTCCCTTATCGTCGGGCGGAAAACAGAAAAATTGAGATCTGCTACACATCTAATGGGAGACATCACGTCTGTTACTATGTGATGAGTGTTTTCGTAAATGAATTTGAATTTGCCTTCCTCGTCATCCAGATCTGGCAGGACACCAATATCAGTTTTGAAACTATTCCTATTGTAAAACTATAGTCTGTAAAAATTAGTACGTGCTGAAATATTATGTTGTTATTTGTCATGTATAAAATTTTGTTTAATTAACCAAAAAAGCAAACATACTTGTTATCAATTTTTAGACTTAAGAGACAAATTGCACTGCATTTTTACCTGTCACTCTTTAAATGGATTGACTAAATAATTATTGTTATATAAAAACTAGATTTTTACAGCTGGCTAAATTATGCTCATTTTCTGTTTACACGTAAAGCACAGTGTTAAGGGTCTCCATATACAGCATGTACATGTTTAAAGATATATGAGGAAGATGGAGACAATGTCTTATTTTATTGATATGGTGAAACAATTAATAGATGGTATTATTAATGGCAGGGTCAGTTACAAAACTCTTTGTCCAGATTTCATTGGAACTTCTTGCTATTACAAGCACAGCATTAATTTATATCCCGATAATTATCTAAAATGGCTCACATAGCAATTAACATGTCAGCCTAATTTGCTAAATCTGGCAAAATTGACAGGCAATTCAATTCCAAAAATAATTTGCAACTTGCACCATGAGGACCCGTGGGTGGCTACACTGTCGTGTAAAATGTCCCATTCACCTGAATTAAATGGCAAAAATCTTTTGACTTATATATTTTCTTAATAGAATGTAATTGCCAAATATTCTTCACATGTTATTACAAATCATTGCAACACAAATTGTGAGTTAGAAAATATAGCTAGGAGGTAGCATTTTGAGCATTTGAAAAATAGGCAAAATACGGGAAAGTACAAGGCAATTCAAACAGGGGGACCTCGAGATGTACAATCAAGCATTGTATTAATGTGCCATGAAGAATTTTGCTATTCACTCGTTACATTTTATTGGTGTGAAGTCGACTTGCTGCAATTGATAAAATTTTAATGTACAGTTTGTATTCTGCCGTGTATCAACAACCATCAGTAAACCAATCTTTAACCTGTCAGTGAAACACCAAGACTCGACACTGCCCTGTTTAAGCCTCGTACATAAAGCCTCGTGCATTAAGTAATGTAATGCCATGTTTTCAGTGGTTAACCATAACATAATAGAGAACATCAAGTATGTGAGGAACAATATATTTTGAATAGTTTCCTGCTCTTTATGTTTAAAAAAAAAACTTTTTTCCATGAAAGGGTGATGAAACATAAGAAATAGAAATTTCTTAAAAGGTACAAGAATCATATACTTGCATTTATACATATGTGCAGAAATCAAGCAATTTGTAAATGAACAATGTATTTTAACAGGATGTGACATGTTTTATGAACTATGCAAACTAGATAGTGCTTAAATAGAAAAAAATATAAAAGCAAAAAAAAGAGTAAAAAATAGAGTATAAAAGAGTAGTTACAGTTCCCTAATGTATCATTTGTTCCCTTCAAAATGGAAAGTCAGTTTCCCAAAAGGGAATGAATAGTTAGATGACTTTACTACTAATGATAGTCTTTGTATTGACCCTACGTTGGCTGCTTAGTCTTCAATTACATCATTGTTAGCTGAAAAAAATCTGTTTTCTATATTTGTGCCCAAGGCTTGCTGAAATCCTACAGAATACAAGTACAGAAAAATCGTATCTGAACTTTAACAAGGTACCTAAAGGGTGGTACCTTAAATGCTTTCATATACACAAGTAATAGGATATTCGGGTAATGAACTATCATATTAGCTCATAAAATGGTCTTCATTTTGTTTCTATGTAAATGCGTCAGATATAGATGTACGTCTATGCCATTTATTAATTGTTTCACCCTAATCAATTCAATTAGACATTGTCTCCATCTGCCTTATATACTTTTATACACATACATGCTGTCTATGGAGACCCTGAAAGAGCACACTGTGCTTTCCACGTGAACAGAAAATGATCATAATTTAGCCAATTGTCCCCTTGAAAGATTAAAGCTAAACTAGTCCTTTAAAAAAACCAAGTCAACCCAAAATGACACTGGCACCACTGTTACCTCAGTTTTACTGAATCTGCAACTTTAATCATGAGATGTTAAAATACTTAGCTGCAACACCAACCACCAAATTGTAATAAGGTTCCAATAAGTAGCAACTAAAAAATTCTCAGAATACAAAATTTTCGCTGGATTAATGTTGGTGCTGCACCCCTCAATTTGACGGACACGTAAGGAACTAATGCCCAATAGTTTGTACACAAATAAGAACATAAGATATTCGCATAAAATTGACGTAAAATAGGGCAATGCCTATTACTATGACCTTGAACTTAAATCAGTCACCTTAGAATTCAAGTTGACCACGACATTATAAAAATGTCACATACCAAAAAAGTAATTTATAGGTCAAGTAGTTCAAAAGTTATAGCTTGCATAGATAGATAGACAGACAGACTCTCACAAAACAATATCAATGTAAAGCGCAACATTAACTTCATGGAGTTAAGGCAACTTTTGCAACCAACAGATGCTGGCTAAACTGTGATAAAAGCAACAACAATAAAGCAATACAAAACGATTCTTAAATGAAACCAAGGATGCTTCCTTATTTGGCTGAACAGGATCAAATGGATTAGTAGAACGAAAGTGTTACAAAGCAATACAATACGTCCTTCTGGAACCGTTTTACCTTTTCTTTTCGCGTTTGACTCTGTCGTTTTAACTTTGACAGCTTTGATTGGGAAACACCTGGGCTGGAACAACACAATAGCGGCCAATTAAGTTGTGTAGCGCAGGGAAGTAATCCCGACACAGTAACTTCCATGCAGAGATAGAGGAATAACAGGCGAGAGAGGCTCATCTAAACTGCTTTTGGAACAGATTTTTACGCTTTACTGCCGCAATAACACAGCATTGAGTACATTTGTTGCGAAAGGTTCCAAAATTGACAAAATTTACATTATTTTTAGAAAATAATTGAAAATAATTGTTGATTGTCAGCTGAAGAAAAAATATGCATTTTGAAGACTATAGAATATACACACTGTGGTTGCCTTTTTTGCTTTTAGAAAGATATCTTGTTTTCAACCATGACAACCATTTAAGACAACCATGGCTTAATGCGTTAATCTGAAATGTGACGTCATTTTTCGCATTTAACATCAACGTCACATTTCAAGTTTACGCATATTTGTAATGCCTTAGCTTTACTACCTGTATTCATGCAGCTTTAACGCATCAATCTTTGATTGATTCGCAAAGAAATAATTGTTACTTGTAAACTTCTAGCTTCAATTAAAACATTTAAATTCAGGATCAAAAGACAGCAAGAGAGGGGATGTTACTTTGAGGTCAGAGGTCGAAAAGGACAACTTCATAAAAATCCTGATGTAAACATTCAACAACGTCTGTTGCTGGAAACCTGTCACTTATCTGAAGGTATTTTTTGATACATGAAAAGGACTAGCAAGCAGCATTGGTATGTGTGCAATTCTGTCAAACTTCTGAAGATGGAAGAGTATCTTCTTAACCAGCAGCTTCTCTGATAGTTTTGTTAAACAAAGCTGCACCTTGACAGTTGTTACAAAATGTGAGAAGACATGGATGTCATTTTGATATAATAAATACATCTGTTTTAGAGTAAACTGAAAGGAAGAGCTTGCTCCATGTTAGCTTCTTTACAAAATATCAATGGGTAAGATGATCAACTTCTGATACAAAAGAACTCTTAGTGTCCCATTGAAGGACAGGGTGAAACACTATTGTGCCGAAACGGGAAAACAAAAACAAGGTTTTGAAAATCTTTCTGCAGTTACTGTCCTTGACACTGCGAGAGACATTCACCCCACGCTAGCTACCCACGACGGCAACGTCTGAAGAGCGGCTAAGCAGCCACCACTCAGAGGAGGCTAGATAGGATACAGAAAAAATAACACATTACGTGTACTAGGTATCAGGACTGTACGCTACCTATCGTTTACCAGGTATCAGGACTCTACGCTACCCAACACTTACCAGGTATCAGGACTCTACGCTACCTAACGCTTACCAGGTATCAGGACTCTACGCTACCTAACGCTTGCATGGTACCAGATCTCATCACGATGTATACGCCAAAGAAAAACGGCCGCGTTCACGACGTTATGTTTGTATCCAGACCGTCGAGTCAAGCTTCGTCGCGATCACGGATGTCTGACATGACGGACAAACAGGAGATCAAACGACTCCTACAACAAGGATCCGGAAACAAAGTCCGTCAAACGTTCCAGATGATCCTCATGGTTGTTATCCCTATTGTCGCCCTGCTTAGTTTTACGACAGTTACTTTTGTGTCGTCAATTCAGACTTCCATCCAGGCGAACAAGGCCAAAGATCAGCTAAAAGCGATGTTAGAGGTAAGATATTACAGGTTTTTCCCAATTCATTCTTTGCCAGATCTGACATATTTGGTAGATCTAATTTTAGGTTTGATATAGAAAATATAACAGATGTTATTACAGGGTTCATACTATTACAATTTGCATGACACTTCTACACAAGGATGTCTTGTATTGATCAAGTTGAATATTTGTGAGTTTCATGACTTCATAGATCGAAGGGAATAGTTCTTTCAGATGTCAATATTTTGTAAATTTTTACCTTCCTAGGCTCAAACATCTTAATGGAAGATGATTGAAAGCTTCTTGGTTTTCCTGACAGTTTCTTTCTCATATTTTCAATTTCTTAAATATTTTTTCATCATGTAGAATCCCTTCTCGCATTCAGTTCTTGAAATTGATTCTTCTTGCAACATGCTGTACCTCTTACGGAACAAAACATCAAAATGGAACATCTAAATTGTTATGTCGAAAACTAGATTCATAAAATATTAGAGGTGTTTTGTTAATTCGACCTCTTTTCATTGCAATTCAAATTGTATGTTAGGAAATTCGTAATTTTTTGCTATTACAAGGGAAGTGTGTGATAATATGTTGGACTTCCCATAGTAAGCTAATGGACAAAAGTTCATCGGTTAAAAATAATTGATGGGGGCAGCACCTGACAGGCCTTAAATCCAATGTATATTTTTTATTTTGATGCTAACTGGTTTAATTTCTCATATTTAGATAGGATTGAAATTTAAGTAATAATCCTTCATTCGATTCGAGTCATTGAGGGTTTTTCTTATGTAACAAGACCAGTATTTAATATTCCTAGTCCTGAAACATATCAGTTACCAAGTTCTTCTGCTATATACAGGA
>JBCAUI010511160.1:0-12551 GCA_038406195.1 Haplosyllis anthogorgicola | reverse complement strand
TGAGACAGTATAGTAGTAGAGCACTATTATCCTGGTAAAAAACAGTCATGTAGCTAGAATATACCTTGTAAATTAGTCCACCAAGAGACTACCCAATTGTGCCATCCATCATGCATTATTGGTAGAATTTATTATGGATAGGCTGGCACTTTTAAAGATCATAAATGGTGGCTACTGGCACTTTATTTAAAACCAGGCATTGCAAGTCATTGCTATATGATTAAAGTTACAAAAAATAAAATGCAAAACCAAAGAACAAGCAGTAAGTGAATGTTCCAGTTGTCATGAAAGTCAAAATGTCCTGAAAATTTAGGGTAAATTTTATGAATAACAAATGTCAAAATCACCAAAGAATAAAATAAGACAGTTTTGTGGTTTTTAAGATAATCTCCTGCCATCCCTCTATCAAACTGAGCCTTCACAAGGAAGTTAAATTGGAAATTGAATTTTTCTACAAAGCAATTTAACAGGCCCCTAGTCAAGGAAACAGTCAAAATTTCTTATCAGAACATCTGTAGATGATAAAGGCAGCTGAAGGGTTAATGTTACTTTACATCATTATGTTACATTGTGTAAGTTGCATCAAATCACTGTGTCATTTTGGGTATTTGCCTTGCACAAAGCTTGTGTTATAATATTTAATGTTGCAGTTGAGCACTTGCAACAAATCCTGAAGTAAATTCTGTCTTACAAATGTTGCTTTTAATTGAAACTTTTAATATGTGATGACTGAAATTTGTTGACTATTATTTCAAATTCGACTCTTCGACTATTCTGACTAGTCGCGACAAAGATTTATTCTACTGATTCCATTCAAATTTGTTCAATTCAATCTCATGAACAGTTTGGGAAATCGGCGGAAACTGACAACAATATAAATGCACGACGTTCTCAAGCTTTAATATAATTAGATTAATTCAGCTCTTGCAATTTCGGTCAATTTAGGAACAATTGTCTTTATTTTGTGCCTGAGCAAAGTGCCTGATTCCCTTTGTACGGCTATGCTATCTATTTAAATATTTCGGCATTATTAAACATCAGTTTAGTCTATACAACGTCTCCATCTACCGTAATCAATTGAGATATTACCATTTGGGGACCAACAATTGATACGAAAGAATTTCGCTATGGAGTGGCACAGCTACTGCACTCCTGGTAGCAAATGTGGGAATTGTCAGGCCCTTGTGGGAGTTGTCAGACTTTAAAGTCCACTTTGATTGGTCTAATATGAAATGTCAGGTTTGCTATATTGGTGAGTGGAGCATGGACATACAACGGGAATACGTCATTTTGCATACTGCAGATCAAGAAATTGCCATAAGATGTTATAAGGCTCCACCACAAAACTCAGCATGAAATTCACTTGTTTCGGGGCCTTAAACTTTTGATAGTTTTTCATGGATAAGTTCATGATCTGGAAGACCATGTAGCCCTCTTTCTTTTCAATTTTGTATTCTGGTGGTTTCTCTGTCTCTGTCTCTCTGCCTGTCTGTCTGTATGTCTGTCTACCTCAGTCCCAACCCACTTGCTCCATTATTGAAATTCAAACAAATAGAACCATGCCGACATGAGATCATTCGGTGTTAAAGACATGTAGCCTGTGCGTGCTTTCGTCTCTTAAATGCTCTTTTCTGCTGGCGAAAATGTCTGATTGATCTGGGCGGATAACTGTTTCGAGTACTGTAGCTATCATAATGGAATATCTTAGTATCTGCATGTATCTTAAATACATACAAAGATATGCAAATAACCACACACTAACAACATTACTCTTGCATGAGGAAAATTTTGTGTGACAAAATGTGAATTGTTTGATCTTGACCAATAAGAACGGTAAAAAGCGCAAAAGTGATGAAAGCTAACAAAGGCTACACACTAAATAGGTAATGAAATACTAATAATGACAGTCAGAAAAAAGTAAAGAGACATGGCTGTCAAATTAACAAGAGAAATCATGGTGTTTATCGGACTACCAGATGGGACAAGGATGCGTGTATGAATACAGAGTATAAAGTCATGATGGGGATGTGCGCTTGCGTCCTTGGAGGAATCATGAAATTCCTATCAATTGAGATATACAGAAAAGGTTGGAAATAGAAAAAGAAATGGAAATCGAGAAAAATTTGGATACACAGAACTAAAGAATTCCATGCTGTGCTTTTGATGCGCTATTGTTCTAACACTGTCAGAAATATCATTATTCATTACCTGGATTCGTATGTCTGTTTCCTGCACAGGTGAGAGAACGACCCATGGGGAAGGTCAAAAGGGGCAACCAGTGGCTCAAAAATTTCCAAAAAATAATAACAGTAACTGAGCCAACGGAGCCCAAAATTTCTTGCTTACCTGATAAAACCACTGCAGATTCTTTTTTTCAAACAGCGAAGATGATTCTGGAACAAAACATCTGGGGAACATGGACAAACAGAAGAGCATGTCACTCACAGCAAGCACCAGTAATCCTAAATTTGTACCACTGTCTCTAGCACCATCTGTCCTTAGCATCCGTAACCTTGACAACACTATGATATTAACAGTGTTACCTAGGAAGCCAAGAACGCATACAGTTGGTGTTATATAGTTCCTTATGATGCTCTGTGCTTCATGCAGAGTTGAGAATTCTTCCACAGTTTTGTTTATGTGTATGTTTTGTAAGAAAGGGTACTCCTCGCTTTCAGTGAGTTTGAGCAGAGGGTATTCCATGTCACCACCTTGGTCATTCCCATTTGGTGTCCATGATTTGTTTGTGTCCAGGGTATTCACAACCACACTTGTATTGTATTCAACAATGGGATTGGTCATTGTTGCATTATTTATTGTATCCTAGTATCCCACACAAAGCTGTCAATCATAAGCTTCAGTGATCTATTGATGTTCCAGTTATCACCTTCATACAATGCACTCAATGTCCCTGTCTGATCTTTTGATTATCTTTTGACATATTTGTTTGGAAGTTAATAATCCATCAGGTTCATACTGCCAAGAAAATTGACTTATTGAGAAACTTATAAAAAACCCTTTTTATTTTGGTTATGTCACATTGCTCATTTCTGTGTGAAAGTACATTGATGCAATTAATTCAAATTTCACTTGGTAGAGTGTTGGTAGAGTGTTGGTAGAGTTGTTGCTACTTTGAAATGTTTCCTGGTTATTATGCATCAAAACACAACCTTACGTCAAATATAGTTCCATTTTCTTTCCAAGCTATTGAAATTCCTCACACTTTCTGCAGTGTTCCCTCAGGAATAGAACTTTTTTCTGTCTGTGTTTGAACTGCATTCCTGCTTTGTAATTAACCCCAACTGAGCAACACAGTGTCAAGTTCAATTTCTAGTTTCTTTGTGGTAGAAAACCAATCAAATCCTACATGTCCAGTATGTTCTACAAGCACTGATGATTGATTTAGTGTGTTTATCCTGCAGAATTGCTGCTTGATGCACAAGGATTGTCCTTTTGCTGATTCCACTGATATTTGCTTCCAGTCTAATCCATTATTTAAAACTGAATTGAATGCTTGACTTGGCATGACAATTTAGCTTTTCCTAATTTGACTCTTTTTCATAATTAATAAGCCAATTATGATGGTATTGTGTAGATCACTTAGTGTTTCTAAATGAACCCTGACTTTAACCATCATTCTGCATTTAAACAGACTATAATGAACATGCATTTGTCTGCTGTTATTTAGATCATTATTTTTATATTGGAGTCAAGTCTGTCAACTAGCATACAGCTTAAAAGGCAAAAAGTCCATCCTGTTCTTTAGTTTTTAGCTGAGCTGAGCAAGTATCCTAATATCAAATCCGCCGCAGTTGTTTTGTTTTGTTTTGTTTTCTGTCTGCAGTTAATCCGGTGAGATCTTGTTCTTGCAGTTAATGTCATATCGGTTCAAAAGTTTTCAGATTACATCCTTGAACCTTCTGCTAAAAATTTTCTGATATAAATTCCTTTTATAGTGTCTCCTTCTTTTTTCAGTCAAATATGTATTATACTGTTCCTACAGTTTCCGTCATGTTCTATCAATGATGCTTCAAAGTTTTGCAAAGCTATAAAAACACCTACTCCTCCACATCGTATTCATGTATTTTCTTACTTATATTTATTCCTCGTGGAACATGAGGTATTTCTATATCTCCTTGTTTTCCTTTTGTTCTTCATGAAGTTCTATTAATACGTTGTAACAGTCTCAACTTAGCGTCTGGACCAACTATGCGCCTCATTCTCCGCCCATGAACATATCATGCGCCACGCGTAACTTGTCCTAGGATCAATCATGACCCCTGGTCTCAGCCATGCATTGTACAATCACATTAACGGTTGCCATTTGTTTCTTTAGAAGTGTGCAACCTTAACTTTTAACTTTTAAGTTTAAACTTATACTTAAACAAATAAACGCGGGCGTATTTCATCCCAAGGATCAAAGACATGGCGCATGGTGGGTTCGGCGCTTGATCAGGACTGATACAACGTACATGTAGTGTACAGTGTATTTTCTTGGTTACGCTATTTTAGTGAGTACAATGACACCAAGGTCTTGGCATTTAAAATAAGTTGCATGTGTAATAGTCTGAGAGTCTGATACAAGAGGATTTTTCTTGATTCTATCTCAACCAAATCTACCTAATTTTCCAGACACGTGAACTATCAGCTCCCGAAAAGTTTATCATTTTATGTTTGCGCTAAAAGCACAGTGTGCCCTTTGAGGGTCTCCATATGTAGCATGTAAATGTTTAAGGGTACATAAAGCATATAGTAGTCGGCGGATCACAAAGAACAAAGTAAATTGAATTAAAATGATCCAGATCTTTATTTCAAACTGACGCCATGCTGGACGCTAAGGTGCGTGTAATAAACGCGCAGTGCGGCATAGACGTCCAGGGAGAATCCGGCATTTTTCACAGACATAAAATGAAGACCTTTTAGCCAGCTGTTAAACTGATTTTTTTCTCAAGACAATTTTCAGTTCATGTTAATACTAATTTCAGTCCAGTGATGAAGTTTTGTCCAAGGCTAAATTCAGTCCTTCTGCCATAATATGGCCAGGAACCTTACATTTAAATTGATTGTGATTCAAACAGAAAAGTTAGCAATAGAGAAGGTTAACTGACATGTCTGGCAAATTGGGTAAATTAGGTAGATTAATAAGAAAATCCTAGCTTTTTATACAATGCTCCCATCATTACTCAAAAGTCGTAAGAGAGCTCCCATAAGGTACCGTGTTTAAACTTGTGATACGATTTCTGTGTACTGATGTAAGAAAGAAGCATCACCATCAATAAAGGTTTTTCGAAATTTATTCATTCATTTTTACCTAAAAATTTAGGCAAATTAGCCTAAATTTTATGCAACTATTAGTAAAATAACAAGAATTAATTCCTAACAAAAAGAGGCCTATTTTTAGGTCAATTACTAAGATTGGTGGTTATAAAGTAACCAATTTTAATTTAGGCAATTTTTCCTTACATTTTGGCAGAATCGAATTTCGAAAAAGCTTAACTTGTACGCTATCTTCCCACAGTCACACTTGATACTGTGAAACATTGTACTGCTTTGCATGTATTTCCTCTTTATTTCCAATAGACATGTAGCCTTTGCATGTTTTCATTGCTTTTCTGCTCTTTTCGGTTCTTATCTGCCAAGATTGAGCAATGCATTTCATTATCACTCAAAATTTTCTTGAGGTGAGAGCAATGCTGTTAACATGTTATGATTTGTACACCAGTGTAGGTATTTAAGATGTATGCAGATACCAAAATATTCCTGCATGAATACTGCAGTACTCAAAATAGTTATCTGCTTTAATTCATCAGCTATTATCCGTGGCAGAAAAGAGCAGAGACGGACGAAAGCAAACATAGGCTACATGTCTAATAGAACACTGCCTAGTGTCGGGAGTGAGGGTGCAGCACCCGACGTACCATAACCAATGTTTAACCTTGTATTCTGATGCTCGGTTTATAATTGTCTGCAAATTATCCCAATGCTTCAGATGGCTTAAAGTCAATACCTGGGATTAGTGTCTATTGCTTCATCCTGTATTTTCCACAATTGGCGCTGTCCTTAAATGAATCATTTGTTTTGCTCACCACAGACGCACCAGTTTTCCTCGCTGGAATGAAATCAAGTTTCAGAAATAATTATCCAAATGCACTAAGGGATTAGTACAGGAAGTAGAGGAAAGCTGCTCAGCTGTTCAGCTTCCAGGAATCTTTGATCTTGGCACTGTAATGTAAATTGCATCGCTTAACATTCTCGTCAAATCTCGTTAACTATGTGGAGTACTGTGGCATTCACGCTGAGATATTCTTGTATCTGTAGACATCTTAAATGTGTAGTCTAACACTATTGCCCTCACGTTAATAAAAACTCTGTGTGATAATAAATTGGATTACCAGATCATGAAATTACTATCAAAAGTCTAAGGCCACATCAATTCAACACTTGAATTTCATGCTGAGCTAATAGTTGCGGGGCCTTAAACTTTTGTTGGTACATAATTTTATGATCTTGGGTCATAAGAATGTATAAAAGTGCTTGTGTGACGAAAACACACAGAGGCTGCGCAATCATTTCTTCGCATGATCACACCAAGATAATCTTTCGCCTGATACTAAGTTGCGTGTAATGAAGTTGTGCATTTATTTACCCTGTTTATCTCACTAGAGAAGCTGTTCTGCCAATTACCATGGACTGCTTGTTCAGCTTTAGAACATACTCTCTCAACTGTCTTTAGAATTGCATTGGCGGGTCCAAGGGGGGCACAGGAGGCGCGCGCCCCCTCCTACAGGAATTACATTTTATTGCAGTTTTCGATGAATTTTGGGCGAAAATAGGGGTGACGCCCCCCTTACGCCACTGAAGTGTAAATCATACGGGGAAGGGTGATACAGCCATCGCAATCAACACTGAAGATCCTACTATTTTAACCACACTTCATTTTTGGTGCAGCTGGGAACCTTTATGAGAAAAAAATACACATGCATAGAGAGACCAATACGAATGTTTTTTTAAATGAAAATGTATGTGCATGGGCTATCCCACTGGTCTGAATTTCATTGGATAGTTTCTCCTATTCGTTAGCAGGATTCTAGTTATTGTCAAATTTCACACATCAGATGAAGAAATCATCATAGAGGCATATTACAAAGTTTCGAAGCGAAATTTCAGTGAGTTCAGAGACATCTATTGGCCTGCCTATACTATTGCATTAAACTTATAGCGACACTTCACATAGGTCAGCATTTCCCGGACCAAAACTTTTTCTTACAATTTCCTGATCTGTAGCACAGCAAGATTGCAATTGTAATAATCAGTATTTGTAATGGAATGGTTTCATGTCAGCCAAGAGAAAAGGAAATGTAAACAAACAACAGTTGGTATGAACGTCATGAATTCCCTTTACCTAGTCCAGACAAAAGTGGAGCCACCGGTTAGAATCTTACACATTTGATTAATTAGCGACAAGATGGTGCTATTGATAACCATTTATACCATTGCAACTCTAATTGTATGTTCGTCATTTTTGCTATTACAAGTGAAGTGTGTGATAATATTTTGCACTTCCCATAGTAAGCTTATGGACAAAATTTCATTGGTAACAAAAACTTGATGGGGGCAGTACCTGACGGGCCTTAGATCCAAGGTATATTTTGTATTCTGATGATTTAGCAAGATCCTAGTTACAATTGTGTTTTCTTAAAGTGCTTCATCAAGATTCCAAGAACACTTTATCCCTAACGTCCCGTAGTGAATAGTTCTCATTATAAAGTACAGAAGTCCGGTCAGCTGTTGACCTTGTCACATCATTACAGAAGTTGCCTCTTCTGCTGTTGACACTGTCACATTATTAGGAGCTCCTCTTTTGTACCCTCATCAAGTCACAATCAGACTAAAATGTCATCATGGTCTTTATCAAAGGATTTTTCAATTACGTTAGATATGGCCTTTCAGTATTGTAAGTTTGAAGTTCAGGACTTTCATAAAGGGTTGTGCGGCTGACCGTGAGTGGGTCGCGAGCTATACGTATTGGCCTTGTCTCAACAAAAACAAAATTTCTTCTGGTCACTTTATTACCGCCTCCGTACGTGCGAAGGTAATGTTTTCAGTCGTGTCTGTCTGTCTGTCTGTCTGTCTGTCAGAGACCAAGACACTTAATTTTTGGTATAGAGGTACATCTTTATAATATCTAGGTCAAGTTTGAGTACCAAAGTCATTGGGTTAACTTCAAAGTCACTGGAATAAAAAATGTAATTTTTTACTGTAATCTGTAAATATCACATATTCTAATATTGGTGAGCAATATACAAGGTCAAGGTGAAAATATAGGTCAAGGGCATTTAAAGGTCAATTTGTTATTTGTTTCTTTCAGTTTTCTATGTTTTAATGTTTATGGCATTTTAATGACTATTCATAAGAATACGTCCTTTAATTAGAATATTTTGACTTCAGAAGATTAGTTCTCAGGCTTTCCAACTGATGTCAGGTTAATTTGTTATGCTGTGCAATGCATGAATGCATGCAGACAAATAACACCAAAACTGAAATCATGGACCAGTGCTCTGACCTGACTGAAACAGTCAGTCCATGAGTACACAACATGAATACAGTTGGATCCTTATTGTTGTATTGATTGACTGCCTATTGTCTTATGTTATGATGTGTAATGGTCATAAACTGATTCTTTTAGTGAGGTCAGAGCATTGATCCATGATTTCATGATTTTGCTGTTATTTTCTGCATGCATCATTGCACAGAACAACAAACTGTGAGACCCGAGTGCAGTAAGGTAAAGTCGTCTGGAGATATCAGAAGGTGTCACTATCTCTTAGGGATTATGTCTATTTAAAGACTCGTATCAAAATGTGGCGAAGCGGGTGGTTTGGTCTTCGATTGAAAGGCATTCTTGTTTATTATGATGTGGAATTGATCTTAATAAAAACAGAAATATAATCTTCCAAATCAAGAAATTCCTATTAAAAAGTTATGGTTACAGAACAAAAGAGGAAACAAAAGAAACTTACGTTGTGCTTTTGTATTTTGGTTGTACACTTTTAATAGGAATTTCTTGATTTGAATCCCTAATTTTGCTTAGATCCATTACACAAAATGAACAAAGGCATTTCGGTTTAGTTGAAACAAGTCTGTTGTGATAATAATCTAATGCAAGAATTTAAATAAGTCATAGGTGAGTCGAGTGGTGTTTATCCTGTTCTGTTAAACAAAACAAGTCATTCGGTCAAAGTGTAGAATCGTGTCCCTGCTCCTCCATGGAACATTCTTTGACCGTTATTTCGTGTCGTGAATTCATACCAAGTGAGAAGTATGTCACGACATTTTTTTAACAGATAAAACTAAATCAAATTTTGTCGATAGTTATAAACATTTGATATATCACCCTGTAAAGATATTTCAGCTGACTAAAGGGTCTTCATTTTGTGTCTATGAAAAATGCCGGATTCCCCTGTACGTCTATGCCATCTATTAATTGTTTCACCATATCAATTCAATTAGACATTGTCTCCATCTGCATTACATACCTTTAAACATTTACATGCTGTCTATGGAGACTCTTAAAGAGCACGCTGTGATTTTCTCTTGAACAGAAAATGATCATAATTTAGCCAGCTGATGAGTAAGAATAACACTCCCGATTTATTGCCCGTCAGGTGCTGCCACGACTATGTGGCGGTGGAAAGTCCTCAACATCACAAGACAGTTCAGCATAGCATACCATCACTTTTTATCCATAAAATTGAGTTTGCTACCTTTAAAATCCTTCCCGACTACCTTGCAGGAAAGCTTCAGATGAGATGGAATAATACTGAACTACTTAAGGCAACAGAATGTATATTCTTCTGTCAAATTTAAGCATGTTTCTTATCACGACAAGGATCACAATGTAGTACACAGTCTGTCGATAGAAAACTTTGCCACTCAAAAAGAGATGACTAATATTTTTAAACAATTCAAAGATAACCGAATATAAATTGGAACCTGAGTGTGACTCGGTGCATGTACGGCTGTTACGTAGTCTTTACTGCAATTTAAATTGTTTTACCAATCTTTTGTTTTTATCTTATTGACAGGAGTTGAAAAGCCGTTAAACACAGAAAACTTCACCTTTGAGGACATGTTTAGTGGAGAGTACGCTTACAGAACACCGTTTGCTCAGTTTGTCGGCGGTACGTTTGAGAACGAAAGAATTCCACTCTGCGCAGCGTGGTATTCTTCTGTTCTATTATATTGATATGATTTCTCTTTATTTACAGGCGCAATCTTTCTGAATAATATCAATTATGCAATATCATATTTTATTTCGTATTATTATTTAATTTATAAAACATATTTTTATTTTTTGTATTTTTTGTTTCAAAGCATTCTTCCAAACAGAACATTTGATTTGCAGTTAAAACATTCAGATTGTTTTAATGACAGGAACTGCATTTTGTGTATTTATTCTGTGTTTTTCTAGATGAATGGATGATACCAACCATATATTTATATATCTATTTTTATGCCATCAGAGACCAACAAAGTGTACTATTTTACAAGTGAATTTGAGGTAGTTTTGAGAGACTTGGACGAAGGCACAGTAGAAACTTTACTGGAAACTGGTGAAGTTGTGAGTAAAGTTAATGATAATCTTTGGTGGACAATTAAAGCCATACACAGTATCTTTGGTGGATAATTAAAGCTATACACAGTATCGTATTTTTTGTTATCTGCAAATGTATCCTTAAAATGTCTATTGACAAACTACTCAATTTCCTTTCGACTTTTAGCTATCTCTCGGAGTGTCCGCCGTGTACTTGTCAGCTGATGAGCGTTATATGTTACTTCCATACGATGGTGTTTCTGTAGGTATTCTTGTTACGCTGTCTTGGCTGGTCTAGGGCTGGCGTAAGGGATGTGTACCCCTTCAGTCCTAATTGTTTCAATTCCGTGGGCTTTCATGGGTGGGAATGTGTCTAAATTGCTGTTTGCGCCACTTTCAACGGGAACTCCTGCACCTGACACTCAAGGAAAAGTGTAGCGCAATACTTTCAAGCTGAGCTTCTACCCCTTCTGGGCCCGTGTCTAAGGGGAGAGGGGCCAGTTCATTCTTCAATCTCGAGCCAGAAGTCACAGAAACAGCATGGGTCATTTGTATTGGCAATATGCACACAGAGGTCTTCACTCTAGAAGAGACACTAAGAGAATGACCAAGATTTGCATAGACTATCCTTTATATAGCCCCTGGAGAGCTGGAAAGTGACATTTGATCAAACATAATGGAAATTTACACCTTTTACAATTGCTGTCACACATGTCAAACATACTGAACACAGTGCACAAATCATTTATTTGTAACTTGGGAAGGGTTTTTTTTTTCTTTTCTAAAATTCTGAGTACTTATAATAGAACCTCAGCTTAACAAACAGCATTACACAGAATTTGTATCAATTGTATACATAAGGGTCAGGGAGCTCACATGAGGTGTCGTGATAAACTTCTGATACAAATTCCGTGTACAGATGGAATTCCTAGGGCTGAGATTTTAGAGAACGCTATGGAAAACCATATAAAGAAATATCATGAGTCGCTATGAAGAAGAATTTGCAACTGTTGAATTGTCTATTTAAGAAAATGGCATGTAAAAAACATGTTTTATTCAATTTAGATACATGGGATTCACAGCCAAACTTCTTATCTTAATCGAAGAACTGCGTTTTCCGTTTTATTAGCAAAAGAAATAATTGCATTAACAGGAGGTGCAGGATGGCTTTGGTACAGCGAGATACAGAGTGTATGACAGGGAGGCGGAACCAGGATCGTGAGTATCACGGATTCACAACCAGTAGTAACGAACCACATATTATGCCATTTTACCTTAAAACTTTTAAATCTGTTAATTTCCGCTAAGATTAGGGGATTACACTTCTGCTTTCAAGCAGAACACCTTTGTTCACCATTTGGCCACGTTCTTTTGTATGATAGCTTTATGGATTGTATTTTTGGCTTGTGTATTAAATAACATGTTTAGCTGCGTGGAAGTGGCAGCACTTCCAAGACTTGTTTTGCGACAAAATGACCACCGATCCATGTCCTTTTGGCACAAGCATCTTCAAAATTGTAAGGGGACAGGTAAGGGCAGATCTGAGTGCTCTTACTCCAGCTCCTGAAGTTCCTATCAATTTGAAAACATTCAGGGTAAGGAGAAAACAAGAGAATTCCACACTGTGCTTTTCAATTTCTATTGTTCCAAAATGGATGGGAATTTCATCTTCTGGAAATGGGGAGTATGCTGCCCATCAATGGTGGGTCACCTGTCTGGCAAAAGAGTAAAAAAACATTCAAAACTGGAATCTTTTATCGCAGAGAGGTGTTTGATTTCCCAAATGATGAGGTGGCAGCTGGAGAACAACTCATCTATGTGAACGGTCCCATTTACCGTTCGTACATTAAAATATTATCTGTTGTAGTTAAGCAGGATCCCCCTCAGGATCTGCACATAAGGCAAAGTTATCACGAAGTTGTTAGTTAATAAATCTGCCACTAGGCAGCAGCAAAGG
>JBCAUI010511149.1:0-12555 GCA_038406195.1 Haplosyllis anthogorgicola | reverse complement strand
AAACCTAAAAAGACCCTTCCGCGTTTCTTTTGGGAAGAGGGGAGGGATTGAGGGTGTTGGTACCCCCCCCCCCCCCGGCTAATAACAGTTTCAGCAAAGGGAGATAACTTAGACTGTTATTACCCTATGGTAATAACAGTCTCAGTTATTATCTGCGGCCTAATTTATTCAGAAATATTATTGTTATCACCCTCCTATTATTCAATGAGAGACCTGGAATCCACACCGATAAATGATAATAATTATTTTAGTTTCAGCAACAAAAATTAAAATGGAATGGAGGGGAATAGAACCCTGGCCTCCAGAATAAACGTCCCACACTTTACCCCTTTTCTAAGCACAAGTTGTGCACATAGGTGTGAAAATTTTATTGATTGCATTGCCTTGCAAATGGTATTTATTTGAGATTGTCTTACTGGAAGCAAAGAAATGACAAGGAAGATGTCGCAAGTTCAAATAACAGACACACATATTTTTGAAAAAAAGTTAAAACATTAAACTACAGTTGGATCCACTATCCACTAGACCCCATATGATGTCCTGTGATATTCCTGGCCCTATTGCCTTCCCAATCAAGCAGCCGTGAAAAATAGCATCAGTGTCTAAAAAGTCCAGTACTTATTTGTTTTTAATTTTAGGTCACCACAAGTAATCGTCTTCCTAATAATAGTGCAAGCCTTACTGGACCGATTTGCCGCATTAGGGAGGCAAAATAAATAAGATAAGTTTAATGCGTTCTACAGCTCGTTTTCATAAACTTAACGCCAGACTACATAACGCTGGTCTAGATGGGCGTTAAGTTTATGAAAACGAGCTGTATAACGCATTAAAATCCACTGGTGGATCCAAGATCTTTAGGTGCGCCCCCTCCCGTACAACCTAAATTTTCTTTATTTTCGACAGCTTTTGGCGATTTTTACGAAAAAAGTGGTAAAAATTGGGGTGCGCCCTGTCCCCCGTTCAAGAAATCCTGGATCCGGCAGTGAACTAGTGGATCAGATTGTCGTATGAAAGAAAACTTTGCATATGGAAAATAAAAAAATCTGTCGAATTCTTGGTGGGACGAGCCGAATGACTAGTACCGTAAATTGACCGATTGGGATGCATGCTCTAATTATAGCACACCTCCTTTTTAGTTAATTAACAGGGACGGACCTTCAGACTTTCGCAGTTGGTCACAGATGTCCCTTAGTAACGTCACCCTCTAAAATTTGGTCGTAGGTGCATGCGCCTTAATTGCTCAATTTACGGAAAATATAAATGTTATTCTAATGTAAATTCTAAACGAAAAAGCGCTTAAAGTGCATCCACATATAATAATGTCATATGTTGGGTCCGTTAACGCGGGGCAGGGGAGCCATTATAAAGCGATTTACATATAAATTTGCAAATGAGATACAGATGGACCCGTGAACAGAGACATCTGGTGGCAAATTCACTCGCACATGACAGAATTGAGCCTTTTAATCTGTAATGGCGCTATTTTTGTCTATCGAATGAAATTCACTAATACTATGTGGTCTTTCGCCTGAAAAACTGACTTCAATTCATCTAAGATGGCGGAACATAATGACGTCATAAAATGCAACGTTATCGTAGGACGCCATTATTGCAGAAACAGTGTTGTCACATTTTCAATTTCATATTTAGTCTAACTAAAACTTGTATTCGATAGACAATCATGATGTCGCCATTAAATCTACAGACCTTTCTGGCACTGAGATCCAGTCCACCCGTCCGCACAGTCACAATGATACCCACTGCCCACCACAGTACAGGTCCCACCATTACCGCACGTACCAGCTGTACACTGGGTAGAACCTGTGCAAATAGACGAAAAGACGAAGGTTAGACATAACCAATACCAAGAGTGTAAATCTAAACTTTACGTGTTGGGCATTAAACTCAAGAAAAATTCTGTATTAAAATGGACATGTATTATATAAGTCCATGTTTCTGATTGATATTCAAATACCAGTTAGGAGTTAAAATACATTTTAATTATTTGATAATTGATACACCTTTAAATGACACTACACAAGTAGGTCCAAAAGCAATTTATGTTACTATAATAACGTCGATTTTTGTCCAGATTCCTCCGAAAACCCGCACACGTGCACATTCATAATTAATAACATGACAAACAAATGATAATACATTATATATTGCATGTAAAAAAGGAGTGACATACACTTACCAAAATGAAGTTGGTGAAGCACAAACATTAATCCAGCGAGCGCTGACAGACTTGCGCCTTGAAGCTTTCCCCGTCCTGCTTGTAGAGATAGTTTTCCTTGCATTTTCACAGTTGCGTATGAATCGCAAAACATTCACAACCAGAACGTTTGCTTGATTCTTTCATGACATTTTATGATTTAGTCCTTTTCGTCTTTGGTTGTGTCCTCAGTTTCTGATAACTCAACATTAATATTACACTTTATGACACAATGTCATTAATTAATGTCAAGGCCTCGGTAAATTATCCGCAACAGCTCCTGAAATTTCTATAAATTTCGAAACGTACAGAAGAAAAGAAAGAACAAAAGAATTGCACACTGTGCTTTTGATGTGCTATTCTTCCAAAACTGATAATAATTTCAGAAGCTGCAAACAAATCGTTGTGCCTATTTTACCTCATACAAACAGCAAACCCAATATTAATACGTTTTTTATCTTATCATCGTAGTCAGTATTCAGCTTATGATGTTTGATATCCAACGGTTCCAAATTGTGAAATCAGAAAGGTGGCTTAGTCTAATTATTAGACACTTAATTTTTGAATAACTTTTTCAAAATAGAATGACGTTGTCGCCATTTCGAAGTAATAATTTATTCTTCACATTGGCAAACTGGCTTTCATCGTTGGAACATCGCAGGTGCAACTCAAAACGATAAATATCTGAAGCCGAAGTTTTCCAACCAGCTTCATCGAAGATTGATATCGTAAACAAGGAATGATCAAATAAGAAAACAACAAGATAATGATAATAACACGAAACATTGGTTTAGTCCCCAAGTGTCCTGCCAGAGTCAATGTTGAATTTTTTGTACAATAGAATTTCTTGCCAGAATCAATCTTGAGCTTCTTGTCTAATTAACAACAAAATCAATTTCTTTACATTGTGCTACAACATATAAAATTGGGTTTACCGTATTTATTCGAACTGAAGCACCCTCTCTAATAGAAGCATCCCCTCAGTCTTTGGAAGGAGATAAATTTAATTATTTTTTCCAATATTCATATTTATTGACAGTCACATTCTTTTAATATCTTGTACCAATTATTTTTGGATGACAGAAATGTCTTAGAATGACTCAATGGTCCATAATTAAGGTCCTCGTCACATGCGGATATGGTTCTATGATTTTTTGGAAAGAGGCACACTTTCAAAATTTGATCTTGGCATCAGGTGCTTCTTCTCGAATAAATATGGTATATGTTTAAACACGCTTGTTGAATATTACATACGTGCTTAGTGACAAATACTTACAAAATATTTAATGATTTAGAAAAAAATAGGCTAAGTAATCCAAATCGCCAATTTTTAGATTTCACTTGCTTTATTTCACACCAGCATTTACTCACGAAAAAGCCAAACATTTATTGATACTGTCATTTCTATAGCAACAGCAGTAATATTTATTCATTCCATTTGCTAAATGGTATAAGTGATTATCTTCCTTAATTCTATTTACTGAATAGTATTTAACTTGTCTATGAAGTTGACAATGGCATCAACAGCATTCTTTGAAGCTTGGAAAGCAAAGAAACCTTTACAGAATGCAATGTGACCATGGAAACCATGTCTGTCATGGTAACGTTCCACCAAGACTCCATCCTTTTCCAATCTCTGCGCGTACAATATGCCCTCATCTCTTAATGAGTCTAGCTCTGTCGTCATTACGAATGCAGGAGGTAAATTCTTCAGGGATTTAGCCATAAGTGGAAAAGCGTAAGGATCTACGAGACGTTCCATGGCTTCTTTAGAAATTCCGTGATCTTTTGCGTCAAGTCTGTTTGCTTCAAATTGTTTAAAGTTGAAGTTGGCTGGTATCTTGTCTCTCGGTAACAGTCTGGGGTCAACGAGATGACCGAATTCCTTCCAGATTTCTGAAAACGTGTGGTTTCCATCTTGGATATACTTATACAGTCCAATATCAGCTCCTAATTAAATAAACAAGTGATAAAATACGCCAAGAAAATATTAACAGTAACAAAGGTGAAAATAGGTGAGACGGTAAAAAAAAAATCCATTTTTTGAGTCATTGGAAAATAATTTAACTCACCAATATACATAGCGATATATTGGGCAATAGTTTTTCTTTTTATAAAATGCATCACATGCCATTCATTTTGTTGATGTGACGGTAGATCCACTGTAAGGCCTTGTACCCAAGGATAAATTAATGCTTGATATCTAAGTTTGACTGGGCTGGATATATCACGGAGTTTAATTGTGACAGCTGCTGCCAAATTTCCACCTGCACTGTCACCTAATAATAAAAATAAATACATCATTCGAGGCTAATTCGTTCTTGCCAAATCCGTCAGACGTGACAGATTTGGTAGGTCTGGTTAATTTGCTAATTCTAGTGCAAATTTAAAATGATATACAAAATAGTGTGTATTATAAATAGAAGTTATGATGTATAATTTAATTACAAATAGAACAACACAGGGCCCCCATTACATCAATTACCAAATTTGACACATCCGACAAAAAACTCAATTGGGAAAAACCTCGAATATGTAAGAAGTCCACTGAGATGTCCTTAGATATCCATCGCTTTATTTAATGCAAACATTCTATGGATAAGATAATTACGATTATTACCTATAACCCCAAAGTTCTTTGGGTCTATTCCTAGTTTTTCTGCATTCTCATAAACATAGTTCACAAGAGTAAATACATCGTTTATTTGTGCTGGGTGATGGAATTCAGGAGTCAGCCGATAACTAAAAAAAAACCAAACCAGGAATGTTTCATAAAAGTATGAAAGTTAATAGATATCTGGTTATCGCCATTATCGCCATTGACAAATACCTTGGTCTTTATAATATAATTTACATTTAATAAAAAATAAGAGCATAGAAAAGAATGTTAACTTCAATACTAAAAGATTTATATTGTATTTAATTCTGTATCCTGGACGATAATAGGTTATACTGTGTACTGTCAGGATGAAAACTGAACACGTACTTAACTGATATAACAGCTGCTTGAAGTCTTTTTGCAAGAACGTCGGCAATGTTTCTGTATTCTTCTACAAAGAGTTACTTGATTGTCAGTAAAAAGCGAAGAGAGGGATGAGTTACTAAGCGTGATTTTATGGCTAAACCTATGTGATGGTATGATGAACTGCAATATTAAAGTAATGGATTTTTTTACATCGTACCACACGGACAATGAATGCGATGTGCACTTTGATTCCTACTGCAACTAACTTGTCATAGAGAAAGTTAATAGAATTTCTATTTTGTCACCTGTAACTTCTCTTACATTATAAATAACACATATATGTTTTACACAATTTACAGTCTTTTCGTTACATTCAAACTAATATTACAATTTACATCGCACACAATACACAATTAATTAAATACATGGTTTCCATGATGACGGCTACAGCAACAAATTAAATGTATCTAATCCCAGCAGCGCATGACGTCAATGCCGGTTATGACCAAATTTATTCACAGATTTTAAACTGAAATATGATTATTTACTCATCATTTATGACTATTGTAATCACTGCGTACTTATGTAAAGGTAACATATCAGTCTTGTCTGTATGTTTGCGTATTTGTACAAAATATGATATTTACCAGAAGAGCATAAGGTAAATCCACCGCCATGGATATAGATTATTCCTGGCCTCGGCACAGTAGATGCCCCCTTTGGTTCAAATATGTGAACATTTACATTATTGAATACATCTTTCCTTTCCTGTAATATACGAAATTTATTTTTGGTCAATAATAGACTTTATAAATTAGCTCCTATTAATTAATTAAAACAGTATTTTAACTTGTAAACTTTCATGACTACTCCTTTTAATTTAATTTGACTTCAATGCATTAAGAACAACTGTTGAGTAATCAATTTTGCAATAATAGATTAAAAATGAAGTGTCTTTGAAATGAAACGTTGTGCAATAAAATAAAATACTTTTCATATTTATGAATATGATATGGAATTGAAATAGTCTAAAAAGCACTTCCATGTTAAATGTAAGTTTGTTATAAAGTAGTGTCAAACCTGAATGCCTTCTTCTAGTGGTTCCTTAAGAAGTGCAGTAATCTTCTCGAAAGTTATTCTCTCTGTTGGCCATCTATTGCCACCGCGCCATTCCACAAAGTCTCCCTAAAGTGCATACAAGTCTAAGTAAATTCCAATTTCAGGTTGACTGAAATTTCGAATTTGCAACCGCACTTCAGTATTTGGTTTATTGTTGCTCTCGACGTGCTTCTTAATATTTGGTTCATCGTAACGACTTAACAAGAATGCCCACCAGTCAAGGGGTTCACATTTCGCAAATAGTAATTTTAACAGAATATAGTCTACCTAAAAGCCGATTTGCTTGTATCTTGTGCCAATTTTGTATGGTAATTTTTGCCATCACCGGTAAAGCCGGGACTCACAAGAAACTCTTCTTGTGAAGTTAAAACGTTATGACTTACGTAAAAATGGCTTTGCGACTACTCAGGTAGTGACTACAATTTATCACTGTCGAAGACCATTATATTCAGAGAAACTTTAAAACCCACAACAGACTCTTTCAAGCTCATTCGGGTATCCCGGTAGGAGTTTTCACTCACTACAGTGCCGTGTCTTTCACTCAAACAAAAATACCCATTCTCTCACAAAGAGCCTATCATTTTTGAAGCGAAGAGGTTGTGTTAAACCTTTCCTTATTCATACATTGTATTTCACCTCTCCAGTACAGGTATTACAATTACGCCTAACAGTACACAGAACTATTGTTAAACTTTTGATACGAATTCCGTGTAATGCACATCTTGGCCATAAAATTACAATCCTTTTTGATATTTTGTTGCTTATAAAGTTAGGCCTACACCTCGAAAAATAATAGCAGCAGTATCTTACCACAAGCATCAGTATCTTATCCAATCCGTAGGCAATTCTTACAAAGGTCCTGTCATGTAAATCGTCATGTATCGGGCTATACAGCATTACAGCTAAAACTAAAATAAAGAATGCCCCAAACTGAAAGAACCTTTTAAAAGAAGCCATATCGACTTGAAGTTAAACTGAACTCTTGACGAAGAAGAAAAAAGACTACGTTTATATATAACAAGATAACCTAAAACTACAATCTGAACTCAATAACGTTACATATAATGTGTTATTAGCCTCTGGAAGTAAATGGAAACTGGTCAATGTACAATAAGGAAACCCTCATGCTATATTTTTTCGGTAACTTCTTGCATAGGGATGTAATCCCACATGGTGTATTACTCCAAGTTTGTGCACATCTTGTGTACTACAATAAATATATACTTTTCGCAAATAGGGGAACTGAAAAGTTTGATTTCAGTTAAGATGGATATATCCGACATAAAATTGACATAATTTTCTAAGAATCAATTCAGAACTTCTCAAATACTATTTTTGCCGTGAAATTAGTCAGAAGCATTTCATTAACATGATTTCTGATGGTAAACGTACAAATGTTACGTAATGCTACAGATTGCTTGAAGGTATGGTACAGGTCTGCTCGGATAGCTCGAACTCGTAGAGGAATTTAAAAAAGTTCGAGCTAAGCATAGTTCAAGCTATCCAACTGCTTATTTGAGTGTTATTTAGAGTTATAACCCAATTTTTAGAGAAGAAAGCTACAAAGATAAAAAGAAATACAACATAACAAATAAACATCACTTTGCTATTATGGACTGATGGAAATTGATGGAACATTGGACTGATACATTGAAAAAAAATGACTTGTAGGTTACAAATTTGTTCAATATTCATCAAAATTCACTGAAAATTTACAATTTGTGGCTGAAAATGTTTGAGCTATCCATCAAAAGGTTTGAGCTATCCATTAAATTTAACATTAGTTCAATAGGGATGTTGGCGGGGAATTCAAAAATGTTCGAGAAAAGCGTGAGTTCCAGCTGAGCGTGTTCAAGTTAACCGAGAAGAACTGTTGTTACAGATGCATGTGACAGATGCATGCATTGTAATCGTTTGCAGAAGTTACGAGAAAAGTAAAATAATCCCCTGGTCAGGCTTCATGTAAATTCGGTAAAATTCACAGATTGTCTGACTTTGTAAGGATTAACAGACAGAATGCTACATGATTTATTACTATATCATAGCTACGAGTGAATTAACAAAGGATTCAAATTGAAAGAAACGTATTTAAGACAGCTGTGTTACACCGTTCAATAAATGTCTTTCGTTCGGGATATGCATGTAATGCCCAAAAAGTGACTTTTACTGCAACTCCAAGATTTTGTTTTGACACCTGTTATCAATCAACCTAAATCTGCGGAAGAACTAGAATATGGACTTAATAGTGGTACAATTCATTTGGGGGAACATGCAGGAATGCATGTATGTACTGTTTTGGAGCAAGTGCAAATAGGTTCAAAGATAAAACGTACACCAAGAATACTTTATGCTTGACGCGTGTTTATTGAAAGAAAACGAGCAAAAGGCAAACAATTAAATTCCTATCAATAGAACAAAAGAGGAAACAAAAGAATTTCACTCTGTGCTTTTGACGTGCTATTGTTTTAAAATTATAGGAATTTAACGATTTGAAACCCTAGGGAGAAAATTGTTCCAATTTGCAGGGTGCACAAAACCCAGAAATTTTACCCAATTCATCAAGTGGTCACTCTTATCTGGCAGAGAATTGATTCATATCTTGATGGTCCAGTACCTTAGACCGACGAAAAAACATGATAACAACAATTATGTATTGGATTTATTTAACACACGAAAACAAATTCAAACTATTTTTTGTTTTTGCTTACTTTTTATTTACGTTGTTAATAAACAGTTCGATAGCGTCCATTGCATTAATCGCACTCTGAAATCGTTGATCTTTAGCAAATACTATCATTCCGTGAAAACCATGTTTATCGTGATAGTGTTCAACTTTCACTTTATCTTTCTGCAGCCGTTGAGCATATAGTATCCCGTCATCTCTGATGTTGTCCAATTGGCAAGTCAAAACAAATGTAGGAGGCAAATTCTTGAGAGACTTTGCCATGAGGGGAAATGCGTATGGATCTGTTAAACTTGTCATTGCTTTCTCTGAAATCCCGTGATCTTTTGTTTCCAATCTGTTAGCTCCAAACTGTGCAAGATTGAAGTTTTGTGGCATATATTCCCGAGGTAATAATTCCGGATCTACCAGATGACCAAATTCCTTCCAAATTTGTGGAGACGTGTGGTTTCCCTCTTTGACATACTTATGCAAACTGATATCTTCTCCTAATCAGAATAAAGTACAGATATCAATATTAAAAACATGAATGCGCAATGATTAATATGAAGTTCAGTAATGCCACTCAGTTACTATCCAAATAATTGCTATTTCTCTTAGTTGACCCTTTCTGTATCGTATTAATTCCTTAAGTGCACAAGAATTTAAAATGTCGTTGTTCCAGTGACAACGTATTCAGAAATTTTCAACTACAGCCACGAAATTGTAAAATATGCATCCTCGTAAAAGTTTCATTGTTCTTTTTTAAACATATAGGAATGATAAGAAAGCTAACCTATTTAGATACTGTTGCTCCTGAAAGTTCTATTAATTTGAAAAAGTACTGAACAAAAGAGAGATCAAAAGAATTACACGTTATGCTTTTGATGTGCTATTGTTCCCAAATTGATAGGAATTTCATCCTTTGAATTTTTTGCTGCAAGAGTGCGTTTCATGAGTGGATTTAGAGAAGAATTAATTGACCGTAACATTTTCATTTTGTATTACAAGTTGAAATTGTAATAGTAAACAAGCCATCAATGTGATCAACAATTGACCATGCAGGGGTACCCCGGGTGTTAGTACTTACCAATGTACATAGTGACGTATTCCGCTGTGGCTGTCTTCGTTAATGTGTGAACCATATGCCATTCATTCATTTCGTATGATGGTAAATCTAATGTCAGGCCTTGTAGCAAAGGATAAATTAAGATTTGATATTTGAGTTTAATTGGACTTGTTGTATCTCTGAGTTTCAGGGCGGCTGCTGTTGCCAAATTTCCACCAGCACTATCACCTGCAGAAAAGAACGAAATTTTCCTTGTGCGTTTCATCATGTAAAAGAAATATCTTGCAAAAACTTGTGGTATCAAGCAGATGACAGATAGATTTGTGATCTCTACAGAATAGAACAAACGAACTTGGTGTTTTATGTCTTAAAATTTTCTATTTTTGGGTGGGAAATACATGACTTAATATTGCCTTGGCACCCGTCAAAGCTTCACTGTTTTTTCTCCTTCCTGCAAGGACTAAATTGAGCACTGACAGTTCAAAATTTGTATTTTTCGGAAAATTTTGGAGGCCGTAACTCGTCTTGTTTACAGAGGTAGATCTCCTTGCGCATAACATGGATTCACCCTTGTTAGTTTAGCAAACAAATGAGGTGGAAAATTAGGGTTTCAAGCCAGAAAATGGTTAACCTGCTATTCCAATGTTAGTTGGATCAATTCTCAGCTGTTCTGCATTGTCAAAAAGATAATTTACAACAGTCAATACATCGTCAAGTTGCGCTGGGTAGTGGAAATCGGGCGTTAGACGGTAGCTGTGACAAAGTAAATATTTTAATGATTAAACGTGTAGCTTTTAAGGGGTAGATGGAAACTATTTCCTTTTTGTTTTAAATTACAAAGGATTTAATTGTGTAGTTATATTTTATACACATATTGGGAAAAACGATACTTTGGGAAATTATATTACAAAATGTCAATAATCTCAAATATGCTCTCAGCACACCAGAATTATGGACATTTCACGCAGGTAGATATATACCATAGATAAGAAACATCCTGAAAGCCGAAGGCACACACAAACATGTTCGATATCTATGATATATACGGGTATGCTTTGCGTCATTTGCTGAGGTACAGACTACACATAAAATGTGGCGGATGGGTATGCTTTGGACTGTTACACCAACAAGCAGATAGGCAAGTTGAAACACATAACTAAAACATTACTCAAAGGTACAATATAAAAAAATATATTCATTTTCTTACTTGACAGACACGATAACTGCACCAAGTCTTTTTGCCAGATCATCAGCAACGTTTCTGTGAGTTTCTGAAAGTATGTGTATAATTTTTGCGCAACATTTTCGCGTCAGCATCCTACAAATTTGTGGCATTTTTCTGAATTATCCTAATCGTTTTACAAACATCTAACTGTCACAAAAATTACAAATACTTTGACTTTGGCACTTTCTCCCCTTCCCGACCAACACCTTTGATATGAAATTTATGATGAAAAGTGGCGAAATTCAAAAATAGGGAGCTTCTCTATATTTTGTCTTTTTGTCATGAAACTAAGTTGTTTCAATAAAACACAAAGAGAACCAGGCGTTAGTACCCCCCTCAAAACTCTTAGCCTACTAAGAGGAAATTTTACGTTTCTAATTTTTTGCTTGTTGGATCTAATTTATCTTTAATTTCAAATATATCATTTCTGCTTACTGGTGGATCCGAAGAGGGGCAGAGCGCCCCCTTACAACCCTATTTTTTATTTATTTTCATGGAGTTTGGCGATTTTTACGCACAAAAATTGGTAAAAATTGAGGCCCCCAAGATTGGCGCCCCCTACAGCAGAAAATCCCAACGTTGCTCTGTGAACAACCACAATTTCACTTATTTTATATATAAAAAAAACGGTGCTGAATAATGATTACGTGAGGAAGCATACGTAAATCCTCCACCATGAACGTACACAAGCGCTGCTCTACTTTGCTTGGTTTGATCTTGTGGCTCAAATATGTGGACGTTCACACCATCAAATACGTCTTCTCTTTCCTAAATAAATAAAGCTAAATTAGTTGGTTATGTACTGCAGTTCTTAAAATTATAGTGTTCACATACAGAAATGTGTCACTATGCTATTGTCTCATCATACCAATACAACGATGGAATTATGGACTCGCGTAATGTAGAGGGCACTAATGTCTGCCTTATGACCTTGTGATAAATCTATTATTAACGCATTATAATTTTATATTTAACTACATCTGAGTCTCGATTTATCATTTTCGATCACTAACTACTGTCGACTGTTTATAGTCAGGTTTATTATGCCATTTTGTATGTGCACAACTTTTTGGCTGGACTGATGCACCTGTGTGGCAAAAACAAGCACATGCAATTTCCGGATGGACATCGATAGTCGATAATGCTGACTTCTAGACTAGGGGTTCCTCATAAATCTATGTTCACAGGCGGGTGGAATGGCTTGGTTGGTTAGCCTGTTTGACTTACAGCGCGTCTTCATAAACTACACGGTCAAAAATTAGTGGGCATGCAGCAATTCGTTGTGTTAAGTGGTCCTGGA
>JBCAUI010511148.1:0-25373 GCA_038406195.1 Haplosyllis anthogorgicola | reverse complement strand
TGACATAAATTATCCTTTCAAGTGAAGTAGCAGTGCCATTTGCTGATTTAAAGATGTGTATTGTTGGTTCGGATATGGATCCACCAATGTAACAGGTTTTCTGAAATTGGCTCATGGGCGGTTAAATCGCATGAAAATGTATGATGTTATGATGTCGAAATAAAAAGGATTCGAAGGTCTGTTAATTATGTTGTGATGATAAATGTCGAAAATTTGACTATCTGAGACGATTAAGAGCAAATAATGAATTACATGTACCAAATGAAGTATCGATGTTCTGGATGTGGAGCAGCTTATACTACAGAAGCATTGGTAGGAGGTATACCAAAATGGCGGTTGTCACCAAAATTACTATTACAAACACGTAGACAAAACATATTTTTGCATCACAATTTAATTCTACAGGTTTCTTTGTCCGTCTAAAAGTGAAACTGCTTGAACAACCAGGCATCCTGATGGATCACACAGGTGTTGAATATTTGGTAATCATAGTCATAAAAAGTAGGCAAACATCGTTAAGTAAAGTGTCTGGTGTTGAGAGGATGATTTCACATCATTAATACCATCTTTTCACATCAGTTTGATGTCTGCTACCTACACTGATGCCACAACAATAAAACAAATACATGTCTAGAAAATTTACAAGATACGATGTATCATAGTGTGAAATATTTGATCATTTGATAACATTGGCTGTTCTGATATTCAAGAAAAATTCACATCGCAAAATCCTATTGTCCACAACATAATTTAGTTCACGTTTCAGTTGTGTTTGCACGTGATGTACTAAAACTGGAAATAGTCGAATAATTTCCGATTCGGATCATCAAATTCTGAAGAGGAAATTATTGACACATAACGTTTCCATGTTATCTCACCAAACCATACACTATAACCAATACTACTATTACTGCATCCACCTAAAACGTATTGGTTTTGCTTGCGTCTGACTTTGCCCATTCATGCCGTAAGTTTTGGACCGTAAGTTTTGGAGACTCACAGAGATTTTTATATTTAAGACAATTCAAAGGTGTGGCAAGCTCTTAGATAATTTTAGCCCGGCTCAAATGCTGGTTGAAGATTATAAGGTCAGGGCTATCTGCTTAGATTTTCGTAAGTGATCCGATGACTTTATGATCATGTATGTTTGAGATACAAAAAGGTCATAATATTTGTAGTCTGAATGTACATTTGTCTGAATGTACAATGTATTGAACATAAAGATGAACATAACAAAGTTAATGTAAAGAGTCCAAGTCGGAAAGCAGATAGTGGCTGATACAGACACCATCTTATCTTCATTGCCGCTGGGTGCCACTCATCCGCTTGCACTTCATACTATTTTTAGTTTTCCTCTCTATAAATAGGTCCATGATGTAAATTTACCTTTATCCAATGTTGCATGGACATGTGTTTGGTATACAAACCAGATCTAATACTAGACCTCTGAAAGAGTGAATAAATACTCGGACGATTATCTTGTACCATTCAATGAAGAGATTGAGAAGTACACTGGAAACGATATATTCTGTACATACTCGTTAATGTCGGCTTATGTCAAGAATACCTCAGAATGTAGATGGGTGGTGCAAGTACCAAGCGATTAATCTTGTCACTTTTCAAATAGTCTATGGATAAAGCACCTCCGCGCGGGTTTTCCTTTTCTTTCTCCTCTTTTTTGGTAAAATACTCATGCTCGAAATAGAAATTTAACCCAAATAAAAAGTATCCGTTACACACGCAACTATCTTCAAATGTTCCTTGGTACAAACCATAAATCAGTAAGGCTCACTCTTTTATTCTAAATTTACTGGACGTGAACTCAATATCCGGGAATTAAACGTACATCTACTGGCCAGCTTTAAGTTTGTCACATTCTTCTGTGAAGTGCATATCAATGATCATCACTCCGGAACTTATGAAACTGCCAAAATACGTTTTGGTTCCGACTGTAACTAATTAAAACGGAAAATAGCCGATATCTGTCCAATGACCACCATTTGCAAACTGCCTGTCAATGTTCGGACTCAAATTCCTTACATACAGCAAAAGATTACGATCGAACAAAGGGGCAGAGCCAAGGGCAATGAGGGGTTATGTTGTAGTTGTTTTACTTGCGGGTGAAATTAACCATTTTGCTTGAGTTTTCGAATGAAGTCACGAGAAGGCCTCGCGATGTCAGGTGACTGGTGAGTAAAGGTAATGCACCCTACGTTGAGACCAATAACTCGCAGTGTTCTCAGCAAGAAGTCGTGTTTTACTTTCGAAAACTATCACAACTTGTTACAAAGTTTTGGCAACACAAAGAATACCGAGTTCTTTGTACCTGTCACAGATGTTCTAGTTGGTCGGTAAGCTGCGTCCACATTGTGAACGTCATTAGATCAGTTAGAGATCGGTGCCAATAGGTTTGTCACGTTTATACCTGGAAACAACTTTCTGGTTTGTTTAGAAGCAAACTAAGTTATTTCGTTTTTTTGTGGAAGACAGTTCATAATGCATGTGATTTATCTTGAGCTATATATCTTAACTTATCATATTCATCTTATTGTTGCATTTGAGTTTATTTGGAGGTAGTTGTTTCAGATATATTTTTAAGTTTTAAAGCATATTCATGCATATCTAAAAAATTTAGTGTGTCATCCCCAAAAACGGAATAACTCAAAGTTTGTTAAAAATTAACAAACCATGTATCTTAACTCACGCCATCAAAAACTCCATAAGACCTATTTCAGTCTTCACACAAATGCACAGTCTCAATCCTTTTCCTATTTTTGAAATGACGTCAGTTGTGTAATACGGAAGCTTAGATACACAAGTACCATTCAGAGACTGTGGATATGTTTATAGTTAGTTTATTGGTTGTGCAGATGTTGATCTTGATGGGATTGCACTTCCAGGAGAAAAGTGAGATCTCACAGTTGTCCAGATCACAAGGTAAAGATAACACGGAACTATATTGCTATCTGTGCACAATCAAAAAGCTCTTCTGAGACTTCGGATTGATGTTTCATAGCCGTAATAGTTAAAAAATACTCAGTTTTTCCCAAAGGTTGCCTTGAAATAATCCTCATTGGATAAATTCCTTCTAATTGTCTATTAATTCGGTGATTCAACGTTTACAACTTTATTTGATCTAAGGCATGTTGATATTTAGGATGAGTTGCCGATACTATGGCAATGCTCGAGTATTTTAAACCGATTTAGCTTTCTCTAAACCATTCGAAAATAGGACACATGTTCTATTTTAAGCACAGACCGACCTAAATATAGCAGCAGGGTTGATTGAATCCTTCTAGAAATTAGTGAAGTGCTAAAGACGTAGATATTAACCAGTCATCTGGAAATCTGGTATTGATCCGAACAGATAGTAAGAATCTCATTACATTAAACTTTGCCAACCATACACATAAAACATCCACAAAAAATCAATTAAAATTTTCATTTAGACTGCAAGCAACTATTCGCAAAGGTTCTGATCACCATAAGAAGACGTCAAAGGTAAGAAAGAAAAGTTTCATATTTGCTTGTTTACTAATGTAATCCATGTTTTATGATTTCTCGAAAATGTTAAAGAAAGTAAATAAATAAGGGAGAGACTAAAACATTGAATGCACCTTTTTGGTATCAATATTCTGCGAAAATTCCTTGATCTTTCAACATACGTTTCTGTGTATAATAGTAAGGTCTTCTTTCCTTATTTCCGTAAAGAATACACTTAGAGTACACTGTTTTGGTTTTTTTGCTATTTAACATCCAGAACTTTGTGGATTCCAGATGCCACTGACGTGCGCGAGAATGTTACACCTTACAGCCGCTAAGATGGTTCGCCTGAAGCAGTGAAAGTCCAGGGTATCACAGTAGAGTTTTGTTTTATTTTTAAAATTAAGCACTGTTCAGATATGTTCACTGTTGGGTAATTGTTCGAGAACAGATCCAAGACGAGGGCCCTCAGAGTCCAAGTAAATCAGATATACAAAAGATACACTATTAGGATGTAAATTTTCGCTTAATTTCAATACGGTGACTGCCAGCTGAAACAGGATGAATCCAGATGAAAATGTTACACTGTATGGTAAAGTTACAAGGTTTTATCCTGACTCCCGGCCCGTTGCTCAAATTATTGCAAAATCCCCTGATGTAATACCGACTCATTCTTAAAACAATCATGAAGCCCACACTGGAATAAGAAACGAAAACCTATAATTGTTATGGAAACAAATAGTCTCAGTGCTATGTACTGAACCATTTGAAATGAGTTCTGTTTCAAATGAGTAGCACTGTATTTGCCTGTGCAAGTCAGAGAGATGTTGTTTTGAGTAAAGATGTCTATATCTATCAAAGCCGAGGATTGTTCTGCTACAGCTCTGCATTGATGCACGGATTCTTATTGACTCGTCTGTTCTGAGAAGCTGCTTTTCTTTGTCGAGGAACTCCCCCAATGTCTCGTTTAAATTTGGACAATAATTCCATATTATGTCATCAGACTATGTAATTTATGCATACTCCAAATTTTACTACAATTTTAAGTGGACAGAAACATAGAATGATTATTTTCACTGGTTCTCGTTTCAAAGCCAGGATAGATCTGTCGGCCGTTGACGTGAAGGGCCACAGTTTTGCTAGTGTTGTAGCCTGACAGCTTGTGTTAAATTCCGGCTTATAAATATCCATGAGAAAGATGTAAATCTCATATATTTCATCTCTTCGTGAAATGCAACAGGAAACAACATATTCTGGGTTCTCATAAAAAGGAACCACTTTAATTACAGTCGCATTGAAACAGACATGCTTGTATGCTGAACCGAGAACAGCAAGTCAACGGACCCTTTTGTTAGTGGGGACAAAGTCCAATTCGACAGGAAAAAAGTGATCTTGACAAAAACACTGATCAGTGCAGTTCAATATTGAAAAAGTATGAGCACCGGGAAAGACAAATGACGGTTCCATCAGTCGTTGAAGTCCCCTGAGGTTGATATGATGTTTTCGGATTTCCCGTCAATGTTGAGCAATGGGCCCTAAATGATTATTTTGACCTTCTTCACTGTAAAAGTATTTCTTGTCTGTTTTGCTCCAGATTTATATGTTCTGGTTAGCGCACGATTTTTTTTTATCAAATTTGGCTCGGTTGGATGGTTGGTAAGTTCGTGGATATGTCAAGATAAAACGAGATAAAATTTATTACTCAGATAGTAGTCAGGAATTCCTTTAAATGTCAAATGATGGTCACGGATATGAATGTTTCGTAAAACTTTGGCACACTGTACACTTCTGCAACGTTCGCCACAAATCGAAAAAGCGAGTTACGCACTCACGCACTGGTTTTCTTCTTTTTCAGATTGAAAGCCCTTTGGCTACGGTTAACTACAAGCCATCACAGCTTTCAACAATTATTATACCAAACGGAAAGGGTGCATTGAACATATTTTTCTTTATCAAAAGCTAAACATGAGAACGATGAAGTTCAAATGACCAACGTTTACGTCTTAAAAGCAAGAATGTTGGTGAACATAGGACAAAGTTTAAATATTAAAGGGTTAGCGAGGCTTATTGCCGACTGCAGTGCACCCGTGCTGTGCTACTTCTGCTGGGAAGTTGTGCAGCCTGTGCAAAAAAATAGCTTCACATGTATAACGGACCTATAGTCGGCAACAATGGGTAGAATTTAAGGAAGCGTAACTCATCGCAACCGACTCCTTTCTGTTACATGTTACGAAGTATAACAAGCAAAAAAAGTCATTGGTTTAATGCCAGAAGCCGAAGGTTTGTAAATCCTATTTCAATCATAATCCTAGGAGCTGCAATGGAATAAAACGTATGTACCTAATACCACACACAACTGAGAAATCAAATATAACTGTTCAGGTATATTTTACAATCCAGTACTTGTCCATGACCGTAATACGAAGAGCCGTGTTTAGTATCACAGACAGTGGTGGATCCAGATCCTGGAGCGCCCAGACCTTCTAAGGTCCTCCGAGGAGGCATCAGTGTCTTCTAATTTTTCTTCCTGCCTCTGTGGCTCATCTGTTAAGGTCTTGAGTTTGAATCCAACAAGTATCTAGTCACCACTGCTTGCAAAACTGTGTGTGACAATGGCAGTCTGCTTAACACCCCTGTGTAGTGTATGATCATATAGAATAAAAACAGTGTTGGGCATGGTGGCTTCGATACACACATTTGATTATATCCTTGTCTGTGAGCATATTACAATGGTTTGTTTTGAAGCCGCAAGTTCAAAACCAAGCACCAGTTGTTTCACAAAGAAACTCAGATGTAGAGAAGATATCACACTGATTGTAAATGATCCGAGGACCTGATGATGAACAAAGTTGAGTTGGAGCTGTTACTGAGATGTTACCTTTGCGTTGTTTTGCCAATTTAGCTCTCAACATATAGAACAACAATCAAAATGGGTTATGCAAAAAGAGTACAGGTGCTAATATTTCATGTGAGAGTTAGCTAGTACCAACACTCACAAGAGTAACATATTAAGTGTCAATCTGACAGCTGAGAGTTGTTAGTCTAGGTAAAGATTGATTTGTAGCATCCACTTCATAAATGACTCATCCTGGAGTAATAATACATGATCGAGCAACTGGCTCAATTCACTTTTATAAGTTATTTAAAATCTGAAATTAGGGGAACACACTTAGTGTTTAATTTTCATTAAATGCTAAAATCTGACATTTTGTAAAATAATGAAAAAGGTCAGTCGTTTAAGGATCCAAATGGCGGATATTGGACCCTTGCCGCGGACTACCCACAAAATTTCAAAGTTCAGGGGAAGTCCTTTCGCTTGTACATGGCACTGGTTCCGTTTTACAGCCATAGTCCATAGTCCAAATAAAGTCAAAAATGGTATGAAACGATAATTGCATAGATCTACAAGTACAGCGAAACTTCCTTGGATGGACCTTCTTTTGCACAACCACTATCGCTTTGCGAAACAACAGATGTAGCATATCAAATTATGCAGAAAAGAACCCTCCTTTGGAAGACCACCACCTCATTCACGACCACTTTTCCAAAATTGGGTGGTCATCCACAGGAAGGTCTACTGTACAAGTGGATATCGGTAGGTAAGTAACACAGAGTTGGGAAAAATACATCTACCGTTAATTACCTCGAAGTCAGGAGCACCTCCTAGCTACCTGACACTACACGGAGTTTCCGTGACCCGAACCCAATAGACCCCAACCATGGATTGGTGACCCCACCTTGGCCTGAGGAGACTGCAGGTACACTGTCACTGTTCCTCAACATACAGCAACATAATAATTATAAACAAGTTGCAAGCAAAACACTCTTAACCCTAGCATTTCTGTCATTTTTCTCTTTGCTCTGTCATCCATAATATTACATAGGGGTACAAGGGGTTCTTACCTTTGCACGTAATACTTTTTGCAGCTCAGGGTGATTTGTTAAGACACAGAAAATAAAAATGGATTGGTTATAAAATAATGGTGAATGTGATCATCTACCTTCTCCCGCTGCCAGAATATATGAGACTGATCCACCCTGCTTTAACTTGAAGCAAACTTCATGATTTCAAGTCCAGTGCGAAATATTATCGATAGACAAAAACGACTAAATCATGTTTTTATCGCAAAAACAATCAAAGTTGATCTTTGCTCTTTGTCAAAGCAACAATATAATTGATTTTGTTGCGAGGTTTCTTATTTATGAAACAGTTTAATGTGATGAAATTCTTACTATCTGTCCGGATCAATTCCAGATTCCCAGATGACTAGTTAATATCTACGTCTTTAGCACTTATCCAATTTCTGGGGAAATCACATCAATCTTAAATGCTATTTATAGATACCTATGTGTAACAACTGAAGCGCACCATTTGTCAAAATGTCTCTTTTTGGTAGCGCTGCTTTAAACAAAGAGACCTTCAATCATTATCTATGGCTCTGTCACGGCACTTTTTTTTAAATTTCTGTTGAAATTTCTAACCAACATTTTGCAATGGCGGCAGAGAACACAAATGTAGATTTCGTCCAATACGTCCATTGCGAAGGATTCGTCCATTGCGAAGCATGAGGGTCAATCAATAGAATAACTATTGTACAATTAACAGTTAACTAGAACTTCTGCTTATCTCGAACTTTATGGAGCTTCCTTTGAGGGTTGGAATTGAGCGGGATGACCTTGAACTGACTTTTTAATGTTTGATACTGGGATTAATCCGTCACAGACTGATTTATACAATAAGTCAATTTAGTTGATCATTATCGACTCTTTACCTACTTTATTCTAATATTTTTGGCCCAGTTTCACCGGTTTGCAAAATGCCAAGACTTATCGCTTAGTACGGAGATTGCCCTTGTTACCTGCTTCCACCCTGTTATAAATGTACTAGCTGTCTTTTATAAAAACGTTAGTAAGTGCATCTACAAGCTTCCTAAAGTGTTACTTTTACCAGGTTCACGTGGGATGATATGTCTTGGGAAAGGCAAAAATAACAAACAAACATTTATACTCAGATAAACAAGTCAAGTATTCTTGATTTTTATCATGTATTTAGTAGCTTGTTTGTCTTGCAACATAAAGCTTTATCTTGTTGTGCAATCATTTTTCGATCGCAGACAAAGACCTTCAATAAAGGAAATGGACAATGCCTGTACAAATATTTTTAAAAAGTTCCACAAAGAATAAGTGTTCTAACAGGTAACGTACAAAATGCCTCTGAAATTGTAAAGACTCCAAGTATTCCGACAAGCGCAAATCTAATTCGACGAATCATCATATTGTTAACCATTACCTCTTGAGGATTAATTTTATGATATGCAATATTTGTAAATTTAATATGTAGATATAATATCTCTTGTTCCAAACCTCATGCAGGAAAAATCTGCTAAAAGTTTTGAACTTTTTCGCGAGATGCCAGATACTAAGTTTAATTTTTCAGATATGAGTAACTAGACAGAATGACAATGCTAAAGGAAAGCAATTAAGACTTTTCTTGTTCTTTTTTCTGCAGAGAATGAATTCTGTAAAATGTAGGGGTTCCTTCCTAAAATAAAGTACAAATCTTTGCTTTGAAGAAGAGATACAAGTACTAAGTGCCGCCATTTCGATGCACGTCATAATAACACAAGCATACATTTTTGTGTTCTTGGAATAGCGGAGATAATGGGTTGATCTATATGAAGCAAGACAAATACTCATCTGAAAAACTAGGTGTTTTTGCAAGTGCGCAGAGAGCGAAGAAACACGCTGCAAATTTAAGCAGTACAAAGACGATCTAGACTTTAACCGGGCGGGTGTCACGGACAATAAGAATATGCAGACAACACGTATAATAGTAAGCAGGATTGCATAAAATTAGTTTTAACCGGGTACTCTTTGCATAATATTTGGACTTCGACCCTTTGTAACTTATTGCACATAAACGTCAGCTTTATCAATTGCCTTAGAAGCGCTCCAAACTCTGGTGCCCTTTCTGCACTTGATAATTTAGCTGCTGTCTTCACACATAAGAACAGCAGCCAAGCAAAACTGCAATCAAATTGAAACTGAAAAGCTACAAATGACAATCAGTTATAACTAGACATCAAGAATACTCAAAACCAATCGATTTAAAGTGTAATATTCAAACGTTTCTAGGGTTGATCATACTTTTAATAATCTCAATGGCATGAACATAGTTTCCCTGCGGGAGTAAGACATGCACGTCATGTTGCAAATGCCATTTGATGCCATCTTACGAAAATATGATGGCGGTGTTACAGTGGATATGCATTTATTACTTCTTCGAGAAATTAGGTGCAAAATGTGATGTTACACTGCAGAAAAGGCCGATACGAAAGGAAAATTATGACGTTGAAAATATTTAAGATTACAAATTAAATCTAGACAGGAAAATCTAATCTAGAAATGGACATGCAATTGCATGTATGAAGTACTATTCTTTTGCTCTTTTGATTTAAGTTGAAAATGGTAGGCTCGGGATATGATGCACATGTTTTTGCTTGCAATAGTCATCGGCGATATGGTAGTTTTAACGTAAGAATACATCCATCGAACAAATTCAAAGAAACCTACATGTTTTTCAATGTGCTGCTTGCCGACCGAGTAGGTACTTCCACACCAACGATCTTGTAAGTCTGATGTGCAACATTTTTGCGGGATATCTGTACAAACGGAACACAGATCAAAGCATTCGTTTCCAGATCCTCTCTTCGACATGCATGGCTATGGTTCCTTCAAAATGCGAAGATTGCAGCGCACATGTGCAGGTAATAAAATAGTTCAAAGATAAATCTACTTAGCAATGGGTATGGTTGATGTACGAGCAGGTGTGGTCAATGATGAGTGCCACGAAAATGTGAATCACAGAAAGATACACAAAAAAGAAGGAGAACATGGTGTTAACAGCATAACAAAACATGTGCATCTGTGCTTGATTATTCACCTGCATTTACCACAGACCTTGAAGATGGTGCGGGTAGATGTGTAGTGTGTTCTAAATTTATAAAAGCCATCCCTGAATCGGTTCAACTGGCCTAGGTGGGTTAAAATAATATAATTTTCAGCCCCAGCAGTTGCGGTTAAATTTAGCTCAGCAAATGGGGCATTAAATTGGGTATGTAAACTAGGTTAGCTTTCTGTTTAATTTTAGATGTTACTGGTGGTCCGGGGATAAACAAGTGTTATAATGTTTGTTGAGTGGAAGTGAACCTTAACAGCTACTCAGTCTGCATCTGCACACCTACGAACACAGTTGTTGGTAGTAATTAAACCACAGTAAAATACATCTCTTTGTCGGAAAGTCTAGACTCGACATGCGATATTGGCAATCACACAACCTTTGTTGCAATAAACCTAACTTCACGTTTTATGTTTGGTACCTAACACTAGAATAAAACGAAACAGCACCACGATACATCATGATGTGTAACTTATTACCAATAACCGTGTAAATCTAACACCTGTAATATCAAAAAGTTGGTTCTTTTACATAGCGCATTGTATTGATGGGCGTATGTACCCGAATCAACGTCCGAAGCTTTCCCAGGTAAAAAGTACAGGAACAATTCGATAGTTCTGGTGACTACAAGCTGCGTACGGCAATCACCAGAATGCCACGCGTCATGCATGAATTGCGATACGACTTTAGAAATAAGGAGAAAACCCGTTCTGCAAAGATGTTGTATGAGCCTGGGATCTGTTTGTGCTTCAGCGCAGCCTGGTTATTCGAAGCGAAGCAAAAAGCGCAGCGAAGTCAAGAGATTATGGGAATAGTAATTAATTATCCACCCAATAACAAAGGTCAATTACGGTACGCGGGTCTTACAAGCAAAGTAAATATTATTGTTCTTCAGAGCTGGAAAACACTTTTACCAGACGTTATGTAGAAGCAAGAAGTCCGGATACAACACAGCCAGCTTTTGTTTTAATATGAAAACGAAACAAACAGTTGAAAAAATACCGTTGTGTGGTGAAATGGTGGTTTTTCAAATTTTGTGTGGATCAAACATAGCAGAAATCATCAAAATGAAGTCAGCTTTGCGAAATACATCAATGTCTCTGTGAATTACGACAGTAAGGTAATCGTCAAGTTTACAGATTTGAAGCTTTGGCAAGACTTGTTTTGGTTAAGATGCTGAGGTGGAGGCATGCATGGCTGGTCAAAACTGGAGAAGGATACTGTGGCCAAAACTAAAATTATTGACACAGCTACAAACTACCGCTCTCCTGTTTCACTGAGATCGTGAACTGGCATTGAACTGTAATTGTACAGTTTCCAAGACATTCCAGAACATCAACACATCCTCATCAGAAGTCACTTTACTGGCATGCTTCCCCTGAGGGTCATTGGTTACATTTGATTTAGATGATTGAGACAAATTGCTTGGAGTCTGAACTCCAAATTAGATTGTTTGCACTCTTGTTTCATCTGTGATTACTCAAACATGATCTGTATGATCAAGATATGGTATCTGTTCAAAGCCGTATTATAGAAATTGCAATTTGATCAAACCTTATTTTCAATTATCTAACTCTTCTGCTCTGAGGATCATAATATCCAGATTATTTCAAGAGTAATTTCAGATGACACATATTTTACACCGTCACAATTTACAGTTTTACTGTGTAAATCTGCTTTCACTACAAAATTGTGCCCTATTCTTCCATCGAAGATACTATTTAACCGAAATGTTTGATATTTCCAAAGGCTAGAAATGACTGGAGATTTCGCAGGCAAAATATATTTGACATGGTTATGACTACTGATCACTTTTCCAATGTGGCTTCATTCCATCACACAACTGATCCAGAAGCAGACAATGAATTTTCAAAATTGCATCTGCAATGGTTTGCAACGGTTTGTGATTCTTTTATGTTCCACCCAAGTCTGAAAGTGTATAGCATATCATTCTTCAACAGATTGAAGAAACCTATTGATATGGTGCACAGTTTAAAAAAAAACCCCATAATTTTCCTCCAGACTTCTCACGTGTAAATGGAGAAGTTGTCGACTGCAATATTACCATTAAAAACAGCAAGAAGGATCCTGTGTAGTCAGATCAACGGAAAGTAATATACAGATCATTTGTATGACTTCTGCCAATGACTAACCGTTAATCAAAGAAATCACAGTGTCACATTGCCAATAAATGAAGACCATGCATCCTTTGCTGGATAAGTTATGTGATGCCACCAACGTTTATGATCCGTAAGTAGCTGGAAATCAAGTACAGAATCCTGGAAGATCCTGGACAATATGACATTGAAAAATAACTATCTCTGATGCGATTTTATCGCATTCGGTACCAAGGTAATATTCTAATTTATTGTTGCTCCTGAGTATGATAACCTATTTAACAAACTCCTGTGATTTATAGTACTCGATAAATCAGGGATATAAAACAGATACCCAAAAACTACCTTTCGATATCATATCTCAACAAAGTAGCGGGTTTCTTCATTGTTTGCCCATGGGTCTAACATACCGAAGGAAATTGTACTCTGCTTACAAGTGTACTAACAAGAACCTCGAGACCAATGTAAAGCAATATCAACTTTTTTACGAACTAAAACCAAGTACATAAAAGCAACAAATGAATTAAGGTATAAATACTGCTGTATACTTAAGGTTTGTACTCTAAAATAGCTTTATTCTAAAAATCAACAAAAAATAGTTCGTTTCATATGCTGATCTTATTACGGCAAATAACGGTCTAAAACAAAAATGACAAAAAATGATAAGCTTTCAAATCGGATAACTGCGCAGTGGTCACAGTATCATTAAAAGTCGAAGCATATTATTTCAAGATTCGATATAAATAGATCTGTGTGTATGTATTAGGACTTATATTTCAATTGTTTGAAGTGCATCAAACGCACAAAAGTGTTGTCCCATACTAAATGTATGGAAATCAGGTTAGATGAGATCACATATATTGATTTTAATATGGTGAATCATACGTGACAGATTTAGTGCACAAGGGAATTTGTAAGGGATTGTGCCATCAAGTGCGACATGATCATGTTTTTGTGTTATTAATCTGGATACACAGGAAATAACCCGCATTTGTTTTAAATTTACTTGGAAAAAGTGATCATCCACCAGGCACAGGTAAACATGGTCTCACATAATTACATGCTAAATACTATATTGTTTTGGGACAATATTGAATAAGCTTTACTAAAATCGATTTCTCGGATAATTTATCAAAAGATAGGTATGTTGTTACATTCGATATCACCAAAATTTACCAGACGGCATTGGTGACATTTAAATACCCTGGGTTTTATTTCATTTTGCAGTATGGTTACCATAATTCTTTTTATCTCAAAAGATTTTAAAATTTGTTGCACCGCTGATTTGAAACAGTTTGAAATCATTTTGAGATAGAAATCTTCTGTCCCGCAAAACTTTGCTTGTACCCTGCACTGGTCAGCAATCCGACCCACCAGGGAAACTATCATTTCAAATTCTCTAAACTAACAATTACGTTTCAAAGATCAACTAATATAAAGTTACAAAAAGCTGAAATTTCACTGCGATCAATAAACAACTAAACTTCCTCATTCGCCTTGCGTACATTTTTTGAAACAGCGCACATTGATATTGAGCTGCTTTCAATACACGTATTCTGACGTACGGGAGGTGTGTGTTCATGTGTTGTGTCTGGTAGATTAGTTTGGATGACCACACCTGCCTATACATCATCCATTTCTTCACAAGTCTAAATTGGCGTACTTCACTGAGTATCATGGATCCTTCTGGATTCCAGATCTTAGAGAAAGATCTTTACTATCGTCTTTACTACGTGTACATGATTACACGTGAATATTAATTAATAAGATGAAAATGCATCTGCTGCAACTCATATATGACTCCAGGCTTTCCAAAGTTATAACAAAATATTTTAGTTTTAACTTTTCTGTCCTTTTCTGTGTAGCTAACCTCCTTGCAAAATGGCCTGTCCTTGCCAAAAAGGAAAATTTCATTTTCTCTTATTTTCTGCTTGAGTTCAATTGATAGGAACTATAAATGTCTTCAGAAGATTCAAAATATATTTTGAAATCAAGGCTCATGCAACACATGAAGCCGTTAAAATCACGTCATCATATTCATCAGCTTTAAATGGAAATTATTTACATGTGTTAAAAATTGGCAATTAAAGAGAACGCTGTCGAGAGGTGACTTTTGTTAGCTTAAGAACCTGCTCTTTTTCCCGCTAACAAAAGTCACCTCTCGACAAGCGCAACGCACATTTCGCACATTTCCACCTGTGGAAAATTTAAGTAGTCTATGAAAATTTGTATTTTCGTAACTTTCTGGCAATATGTGGCTATCACAACTTTTATATAGTAAAAGCACGTAAACCACCATTTAAGAACAGTAAATTACTTAAATCAAGGAATACAGACCGTATTAGCTTATCTCAGTTAAAACAAAATGCCTCCGATCACTTTGGTTTTTTTTAAATTGTTCAATGTATCCTACCACAAAAAGGGGTTAGGTTAAAAAGCGCATAACTTTCCATTGTGTTACACTCTTGTGTGCACTTCTCTTATGTTCACAAGCCTACACTGAGGTGAAGAATACAGGGAATCAGAACATTAACAAAAGTCGTTCTTGAATCGGTAAAGATTTTCAGATAATTAATCTCCATAATTAATTGATAAATAATCTCCATCTCCCTATTTTTGGCGAGACCCATTTGACAACGTTAAACTTGGTTTTGTTGACCATCAACAAAGTGACCAGATGAGTTAGTATTAAATTGAGCCAAGCCTGTTAAAGCCACGAGAAGAAGCGTAAAACGTAACTCATTCCGATGTTACACATCACAATACAACATAACGGACAATATCACTGAGATCGATCTGATCGTGCTTTACACGGGAACCACATCCTGATCACTCGGCCGGTGAAAACCATCTAATTTAATGATCAATCTTCAATAATTTGTCTCAATCATCTGAGCCAAATACGAGCAATGATTTGCAGGGATAACATGCCAATAAACTGTCTATTGATGAGGAGATGCGGATACTGTGGAATGCTATAGGAATCAGTCAGGATCATAACCATTCACCTGTATGCTTAGCTGTAATGACATGTAGACTATGCTGCGATTGCAAATGCTTTGTAACTTACAGGAATAGAACGATATATTTGTAGAAAATATAACGTATACAGTTTCTGATAAATGATTAATATTAATACTGTCTTGTATATTTTGTAAAGTTGACATATATCCCGAAGTATAAATAAGTATACATTTTGCCCCTTCGACTTCCTTCCCATATCAAAATGATTTTGTACAGATGTAGGAGGTATATATCGGCTGGTTTAGCTGTTTCGTTTGTTTTGAATCAATAATCTGTGATTGGCCTTTATGTCTTTGGACCATTACAAACTTATGGTAGCCTTGGTAAAACGACCTTCTTACCTTGACTTTATTTACATTCTAAACAACTAGCAGAAACGGTAATGAGTTTCCTTGACTTTGGGAATAATTCCTCCCAGTGAGTAATATATTCAGTATACATGTGTAAATAACACGTCCGAAATATATTTCTCCTAATTGGAACCCTGCTTTTGGGCACGAAAATAATTTGCTAAATGTTTGTTAAAACTGAAAAATTAGAAACCACTTTTTTAAATCGAATAATCATTTTAGCTTTCGTTATCGAAGTCATTGAAGCCTTTTGGCGAGAAAGAATAAAGAAAATAGAATGTTTACATCAAGCATATCAGGTATTTCTATATTTCTTAATGAGGGATTATTTATATAAACACTTGGTGTCATAACAGAGAGAATTTCTTGTCTTCTACACTTTACTTACCTATTGTACTAGTAATAAAATTAACCGTTGTTAACAACACTTCCATTTATGTATCACCATGACAACCGATATGAGCTTTTTACAAGTAAATTGAAAATAAAGTGGGTTATTTCCTTCTTGAAAGTATTATTTACACAAAAACCTGACCAAGCTGCACTGAATAGCACACTGTTCATCAAAGTCCCCCAATGCTGAAATCTCTTCACTTCTGATCCAACATAAATGATCAATAATTATGAAACATTTTGTCTGAGTCCCTAGGGGAGTCCTTTAACATGTATTACATTTTAACGCATAGTTTGATTGAGTAATTAAGAAATACTAATTAAGAAAAACATACTGGGATCCAGATATTTTTACTTATTCCCTTTCTTTTGATGAATTTACGAGAGTGAAGGCAAAAGTAGTACAAAAGTAGCTCTTTCTATGGTTCCCTTAATGTCAACCTCACACCAGTGTCTCCTAGAAACTAAACAATAACCTAACCTAACTGATTGAATAAATCTCCACAATTGTATTTGTAACCGTAGTTGCAACTGATCATTTCCAAGACTATTCCTTGACTAACCGGTCACCATAAGGAATATCCAACACGTCCGACCATTTCCGACCGAAACGAGAAATTCACCTCGTCATGTTTGTATTTTCGCGTCATGTTGTCACGGCAAAGAAATATCATAGCATTTATGACATCATTCATTAAAACCATCGTTGTAGATTGGCTATTTTGTAGTTCAACAAATGAGGGAAACATAATGTTTTATTTTTAGACTTTGAGAAGTAAAACTTTGAAGCCTTATTATGAGCTATAAGACATGTAGAGATATTTGTGCGGACAATTTATTCTTCGTTTAGGAGAAGCTGCCCCTGGTCACATTACGTAACACACAATCTCCAAGATCTACCAAATTTGAGATTAATTGTTCATTGTGTATCAGGAGAATCATCCGCATAATCATATAATGAAACCGCATTAATCACTCTTTATCAGTGAGCTATCAGATTACTTTTCCCCGTTGCATTGTGTCGGGTTTATCTTACTTCGTAATTAGCTTCACAAAACTGAATTATATAAGTATTTTCAAACAAGTTAATGAAAAACGCCAAAAAACGAGAAGAAACAAAAGCAACAATAATACTTCATTAATCTTCTCTTTTTCAATTATCAAGGTAGCATTGTCAATACCAAGCGAATTGTTTACACTTTCAGAAGATTTTTCTGGGCCAAGGTCCATTTTATCTTAACGTTTGTTTCAGACTACCCATGGGTTTCATAGCCAAGGTGGATCCATCATTTGAATGCTTATTATCACTTGCTCGATATGATCGACTTCTCATTTCAACCCACTCAATTGGACTGTACACTGTATGTAGGTGTTAGCAGACAGCCAATACGTACTCTGACGTACTCTTCAAGCTTTGGTGAGCAACCTTTGGGGTGAGGACCACCAACCTCTCATTTTCTCGTTTAAGGCTGTATTACGCCATGGAAGCCGTGCGGTATTCCCTTCTGTCAAGGCCACTGTTGAATATTTTGACCCTATTTGACGAACATAAACACGTGCAAAATGACTGATGTTCTGGAACAATAGCAATATTGAAGATATAAGTATTATTACGCACTGTACAAACAGACCATCTGAGAGTAAATTAAGCCCCTCACTGAAATCAGTACTAAATTAAAAATCCCCTTCCCATTGCACAGCCGCGCTTTGAACATCACCCTTGTCAGACATTTGAATTCGAACTTTTGCTGTATATTTGAAGACTACCTTCACACAGAGTATTTTAACAGATTCATTTGTTGCGAATCAAAGATATCTTGTTTCCTAATGTTGCGTTGCACGTTTCATTTCCTATCACTATATAATTGGATAATTCTGTACTTTCGTTTTATTTGGGGCGATTCTCTTTGATACAGTTTCCGTGACCCAAGATTTAGTAATTCATTTATCTTGTAAGAAACGTGTTCTTTATCTCCCAGACTGCAATCACTCAGTTATCTGTCATGGGGTATCTTTCTGCTTCCCTGTTCTATGCATTCAATTACCTTTACCAATTACATTGTACGAATGATATTTGTTCACAGCGAAAGTTTTCTTTTCATCAAGCGTTACACTTTTAGATATCAATTCGATTTTCATGGAAATTCATGGGAAGGTAATATCAATTTAACAGAAAACGCTTTAAGTAATCATTAAAACAACCCAAACATTTGACTAGCCATGATTTATGATCAGGAAGAGAAGATGATTCCATGTCAAAGCAGCTCCTTGAAGCACAGTAATGCATCATCTGTGATTGAGACTTTATTCTTAGATATCTGTACATCTGGGGGCTTGTTCAATACTCTGAATTGACACCAGGGGTCAAATATTAGCCTTAAAATCAGATTGTTTGAATCATGGTATTGATAGGACATGCAGGGAGACGAGCGAACAAACAATCCACTTCTGTGAAGAGGACTAATGAGAATGAAATTGCAATGTTTTGAGCCACTCGACAAAGATCAAAGGATAAACGTTAGCTACGAATTTGGTTACAACATTAAACCAAAGTCCACCGTCAATTTATAAAAGAATATATTTTCTCTAAAAGGCAAGAGAATGCCACTTAAATTTGTATGAACGAATTGTAAACGTGCTGAAACACTGTGCAATATAAAATGTAACATCATAATACACTTCCAAATGTGCAATACAGCTTCATTTTCACCGGACATCTGCTTCCTGGGAAATTTTATGTTGAAGACATTCATAATCCTAATATTTTCAATCCATGAACCCTGTCCATAATGTTTATAATCCACGGTAGATTCCTTGTTAAAAGATGCCAAGTTACCGAGTACAAAAGCCGGTTCACGTGTTTAAGCCCACAGTAATAATTGCAAATGATACGTCAACTATATTTTCTTCGAAAGCTTTGAAACATCGTAAAAGGCCGAACCCATAACCAAAAGAACATTCGGGTTCATTCTCGTAATCGTCATAACACACAATGATCATATTGAAAACAAGAAGAAAACAAACGCAGTTGAATGATGTAAAATCCAGAAGGATTGTAGAAAGATGGATGATTACCAGTGAAAGGCGAGTATTGATCCAGACTGACAAAGGTCAATTACAAGACACTGACCCAACTGATTCACAGTACGAGTTCAAGGGGAAAATAACAAATGTTAGTGTAACGTTCTGAACGAGTGTCATTGAGCCATTGGTTCTGTCGATGATATTTACATAACAAATGCGGGAAGCAAATAAACAGTACAAATATTTCTTTGGCTTTAAATCAGATGTATAACAATTTATTTTGCCCATTTTTCAAACTAGCACTTAACTCTGTGCTTGTTTTCTGTTCCTTAATTGAATGGAGCTAAACCCAAGGACCTAACTGAACTTCCAAGAAAATGGTCGTATTCAAAATTGCTTCATTTTGGTACCAATAGCGTATTTGTACCAGTAAACATATTTTGGAATTTCTAGTACATTAATGTTTTTAAATTAATTATTTACTTCTGGAAAATATCCTGTTTTCTAACTTTACAAATGTTATACCAAGTAAACTTTGACTGTGTCAAAGTCAATTTTGGAAGTATTTGTTTACGTGAGTTGGAATGCAGAGTTAGAAACATTAGGAGGGTTGCGTACTTATTTAATCTAGTCAAATATAGCGTCATACTGGACATAGCTGCCCACGTCCCCCTGACTTGCCAATGTTTTTCAGATTGTAGATCGCAGATAATTGAGATTTCGCACGAGTCTAAATGTCGACAGTAACTGGACTTCAATCTGTAATTACCAAGGATATCTTTTCTTTTAGAAAACCAGTATCTGCTCTCTGTGGATAACTAAACGGAAGGAAACTGTTATTTCCTAAAAATAAAAAGAGGAATGGGCATGAAATCTATCGAAAATGGCTTGTCATCTGCCGTCCAACCATGGTGCATTAAACTGAACAGTCAAAAAGTCTGGTGAAATCTTGAAACAAGATCAAACCATTGCTATTAAGAACCAATCAGTAGTGTGCTAAAATATGACATAGTGAGCAGGTAGTAATAGAAATATAATGCTACACATTCCTTCTGTGAGTTATAGGCTTCTTACTAAGTGAAAACTGTATATGTATAATCAATACCTTACTTGCCTTTATGATTAACAGCTAAACTAACATTTTGTTAAAAGAAAATAAAGGTCGCTTGTGCAATATGTGTACACTTGAGATACCACCCAAAAGATGTTTGGCTCCGTTTATATATAACCGCGTCTTTTTTTATTTTCTGCTGATATGACATATTGCGGTTCAAGTGGCTTCATTAGAAAGACCACCAAAGTTTACAGTTTCGTGTTCCTGAGGGCCCATCCCATCTCATTACGCAAACTATCACTGAGTTGAACCTTCTCAGGAACGGCGGAAGTCATTGAGGTTGGCCATGGTTGAAGGTCAAGATTGTAAGTAGTGACATGAAAATGGATGCATCACTAAAATAGTCATGGCCTATTTGTTGTGTAATAGTAAAAATATATTAATGGCGCCCTTCTGGTTCATCAGTTTATTGTTGCCTAAGCCATACCCAAAGTCGCTAAAACAGATCAAGAAATCATCATAGAGACCTATTAAAAAGTTGCGACGCGAAATTTCAGTGAGTTCACAGACCTCTACTGGCCTGCCTATACTATTGCAATCAACTTAAGGCGGCACTTCACATAGACCAGCATTTCCCGGACCGAAACTTTTTCTTACAATTTCTTGATCTGATCTGCCGTTAACGAAGAGTCCTACAGTCAAAATAGTGCATGCGAGTGGTGATGAATGACTGTTCGACGCTTTTGACGAAGAGGTCAATTTTATGACTTTGATCCCCATCATTCAAAGCTACGGTCAAGTCAGAATGACTGGCGGAACATCATTCAAATCTAGAACCCAGCATACATATGAGCATCATCTCAACGCTTTGTTTCTTCAAACGCTTTGGTTGGGGTGAAATGATTAGGCAGGCCACAAGTCATTTGAACCAACTACAGTACTTTGTGTCTTTAACGTTGAACACTCAAGTTCGTTCGTAAACAAAGAAAATCAAGCATCCGTTTATAAAGGAGAACAACACGATTCCGCATACTTATTTCCATAATTTCTCTGATTGATTGATGTCCACGATCCTTGTTATCTGTCCTGACAATCTCTTATGATACACGTAGTGCGCGAAGCGAGCACAGTACCGGATTCTTTGAGCTAATATCACTTCTCAAAGTTATATCTTTCTATGGAAATACGCATTCTTCAAATGAAGTGTCATGGAGTGCGCAATATATTGGCGGATCCAGGGGATGGTAGGTCCGACGCCCCAATTTGTTCATCGTGTTTTTGCCGATTTTCTTACTAGATCTATTATATTTGATGGGTTCTTAAGAACTATTGTTGTAGTACTAATATGGTGCGCAAGCAGAATTTGGCAAGTGGCATAACAAGAGAGACAGAATTGTTTTTCAAAATAAATAGAGTAAATACAGAGACCCAGATTTACCAATTTTTGTACAAGCCAAATAGCTCCTTTGAAGACGCTAAAAGATCCAACCATTTATAAAATACTTTTGCCTTCTATCTAATAACAAGCCAATGCTTAAATGTTTGTTGCAGAAATCTGCGAAGAAAAGTGATTCGTAGGAAGTCGCATAGATTGGTTCCTTTGGAGATTTCTTTCTTTAGGGAGTTGTTCCAACACTTCATCTTGACACCAAAGGCTAAATATCAGCCCCAAAATCAGATTGTGCTTAGCATGGATATTGATTGGACATTAAGGGGAGAAAGTTTGTAAGAATCTACTTTAGTGAAGAGGACTAATGAGAATGAAATTGCAATGGTTAAGCATAAATGCTACTTTCTGCAAATATTTGTCTCGAATGAAGAATTACAGGGAAAAGAAACACGTGCTCTTTGGTAAGAGATAGTTAAATCAGTTTTTTTCTCAAAGCTTCTCAAAATTTCAAGAGCAATTTTCTTGGCAAATAAGGGACAAAATTCTTTCATAATTTCCTGTAAGAACATTTGAAATGTTCTTGGGATTGACGTTATTTCTTATCATTATTCACTTCCTTCATTCTCACATCCGTATCCGTATCCATTTTGTTGAATCATTTAATCTGGACCCTGGAGAAGCACTTCATATATGTGTGTGTAATCCATATTTAATCTCACGAGTAGATAATGTTTTTTGTAAGCAGGCAATTCAGTTTTATTGGCACTAATGCCGTTTTCAACACTCTCATTTTGATTTTACATTGATAAAAGTTTTCGCAAATTGTATGTTCAGTTTGGACATTCATTTTCACATTGCACCGCACGTGTTAAATTATTTGATCTTGCGACAATGAAACGATGTGTTTACCATCTAGATGTTAATAACATTTCACGCAAAAGCGTTTTCCTGTGCAACGAATAGACCAATAACTAATAAAATTTAAGAGTTGAGTGCTTAGATACACACTTCTCTGAATAAAATCTTACTTAATCTTGAATCTTGTTAATCAGCTGGAAACTATGAACTCATTATTGACCTTTTAAAAACACGTTGGAATTTTATTTGTTGTCTGAATGTATCACTTCGCTAGTAAATATTATCCAAATAATTATGAAAATCGCCTTGCGTAGATGAACTTACCTATAGTAGTTATAACAGTAACAGCGTAGAGTAAGGCACCAGCAAATGACCACTGTAGATCTGTTTCATCTGTGGTATCTCGACCATCCCAGCCCTGCGAATACCAATTGTAAATACTGATAATACCAAAACATCAATCAAAAGATCATTACGCATCACAGCACTCCTTGTTATCACTTACATGTAGCCTACAGTTCATTGAACTGAAACAGTCTGCTACAAATAAATTACCCCTATTGTTAAGCATAACATACTGAACAATATTTATTTCCCAATATTCCAAAACTGGTACGTAAAATGTAAATATGTATACAGAAGTTTACTTCCCAAGATATATACTGTATCATTTCTAATAATATGCCTCGTTTTAATTTGTTCCCAATTTTAAACATATTCCAATAATCAACATCACTACAAATTACCTTGTCCTTTACAGCTATAGTAACTTCTGTTTGAAATTCCAGAAAAATAGCCCTGAGTGTTGACGTGAAGTTGTCACTGTCTATATTTCCCAAATTAAGGTGATATGTAAGTTGCACAATCTCATCGATTTTGGTCTCTTTTGAAGCTTTGATTTTAACTTTTTCTTTCAGTTCATATGGTGCTTCTAAGGCTCTGAAGAGGAATCCACCCATAATGGAATACGCAACCACCATTGCTGAAATAAGATAATAAAATGTAAATTAATTTTTTCAGATATTACTGACCTATGATCTATGTATTTCCACTTTATTCTAAGAGAACTCCGACATTTATAGCGTCTTACATCCCAGGCATAATCACTCTACCACCACCTTTAATGAATCCGTAACAATACATTAGTGTGTGATAAAGGCCCCCGTGCTGATCAGGACACTCTTCATTGTCAATTATTGTATTTATTCGAATGAAAGTAACCGATGCCAAGACCAAATTTTTAGGGGGGGTTGCCTCTTCATTGACATTGAAGGCATGTGACAAAATTTAACTGTGTTCAAATGACCACGTTCCGGAGAGAGTTAATTTATTCCCTTCCAAAAACAGGGCGGTACTTCTATTCGAGAAGGTGTTTCACTTGGAATAAATATGGTATTTAAACTACACATGTACGTGGTACATGTATCCCGCACTGACGTATATAAATTAAACTCCAGTTACAAAAGGTAAGGTGTTCGGCAATGCGTATTAACGTTTTTACGTACATGATCTCGTACAACAAAGGCCTCAGACACATTTGAAGAACTGTTTGCTATAAATCAGTGAATTTGTTCCTAATTTGCCACGAACCAGTGAGCAGCGATTAGAGACAGGAGAAATAGTGAGAAAACATCCTTCTTTCACCGGGGATATACTTGACAAAATGATTCGAGACAGCTTCTGATAATTCCAGAGGATGCACCAGATAAAAAAGTTGAGAACTTTTCAGAGAAGCAAGGGTCTAAATCTCTCGTGGAGATTAACACATGCCATTTACATATCATACAAGACATGCGCACAGTCAACAGTTTTTCCAGAAGTTTCGGAAATGTCAGTCCACATAAGTTTCAGTGAATAAAGTAATATTAGACGTAGTGTCGGTTTATATGAAGAACATCCATGTTGCCTATCAAAATATTTTAATTCTCGTGTTTTCTGCGGCAAGATACAGAAATGTTGTAAAACGAGTTCATGTAAGATGTTGTGTGTATGTATCATAAGCACTTCTCTCGATCAATGGATTGAAAAAGAATGAGACCAATGTAAATAAAAACTAATCTTACTTAAACTGCTGTATTGAAGCAGTCTTTCATCGCACTTTCTTTTGCGTAATGAATGTAATTTAATGATGAATATAAATTTTAATACAAAAGCATACAAATACAAAGATGCTCCACTTGATTGCGGAAAAAGATTACATATAAGACATCCAATAAGTCGTGATCTAAGATCTTGTTGCTTTGACCTTGAGTGTATTGCCTTCAACCTTTTTAGCCCTCAATAATATATTGCACATCTTCATTATGTGTCTGGGGTAAAAATAATAGGGGCTGATTTGCTCTTGATGAGAATTTTCCACCGCGGTATATCTCAACTTGCCTCTCCTTTGTAGTTAAGATTAAGCAATGGTTTTACCAGTCTTGTCTTCTGCACGGATTTATTTTCAATAATTTTTTTACTTAAACTGCAAAATCAAATTTGCAAACAAAACAATTGATCCATTTTAGCCTTCTTTTTCTGATGTTATCTTTTTCTAAATGTCGAGTAGCATCAATCGGTGGTGAGGCGGAGTGAATGCAAAGAGCAAGCGAAAGCTTAAAGCCATTTCTACTACCTTTATTTCATTAAATATCACAGTTAATATTGTTTCAATAACAGCTGAGGTAGCAATTTGCATGGGCAGTGCTACAATAAATAATGCGAATCATAAGCAATTGAGAAT
>JBCAUI010511137.1:0-12555 GCA_038406195.1 Haplosyllis anthogorgicola | reverse complement strand
ATGATATGCTTTAAATTTGATAAAAATTATGCAGATTGATAGAGTAGCTTAAATCCTATGGAAGAATTTCCTTAAGGGCCCCGCCTTGGGGAAGGCCCCGCGTTAGGGTACCATACTATAGTACTTCGCTTGCAGACAGAGCGTAGTGTAATATTACACGTTATTGTTCAGCACTTAAACAATTAGTAAACTTAATACCTGGGGTTTCAGGTGGTTGGAGTTTGGATTTACGTCATATCTTAATGTTACAATATGATGAAATCTATATTATCCATATTTAGTTGCCTAGTTTATTCTGCTACAGTATTGTATATTTCTAACATAGTATCAAAAGTATTTATGAGACTCGCACGCCACCATGGACAGATGCAATGTTCAGAGTTGAGTTGACTGCCTCATAAATGACCGAAATCTCGACTTTTAAATGTACACACAAGATGACATTGCCATAACCAAATCCTCTTCAATGTAATGGATGGGCCTCTTGCTATTCTAATTCTGATTATCGGTTTAAAAGTACACATGTATATATGCGCATTTACACATAGCTACATATCTGTATCAGAAATAAACCGATTTTAAAACCTGACAACTTTACTCTGCGAAAACGACCGAGTCAACTTACCTCAACGTCGACTCATTTCCCAAAGCATTTTGTCATAAAATCCAAATTTTAGAAGTAATTCGAAAGAAATCCAATGTAAAGGCAACTTGCTCATGTTCATAAATTCCAACTGTAATTCTGGGTTAATGTTATGATAAAGTTCCTAAGATTAAATTAATAAGGTAACAAAATGATTAGTCCAAATCTCCTGAACCGCACTTCTGCTACATAATAACAAATAAAGTGGCCGGCCACCGAGCTGAGTGAAAGTCTGTTTTGAATGGTAAATATGGTACGTTGACACTAGGGACTGTGAAGGCGCTCAGCTGCATGTGCACATTGCGCCTTGAGGCAGGAAGCTGCATGACTGATGCTGGTGCTGTAAGGTCCTCCCGCAGAGAATAGGGTTAAAAGGCTAAACAAGCCTCCTCTAAATCAAATCTCTCGGCATCACCGCAACTCCTTTAGCAAAGCTGACTAAAATTTACCTCCTGTTATTATATTGCGCTATATCCTTACACTGATCGCGAGTTGCCTTGTGGTTCGCTTTTTATTAGCTTTTGGACTTAGGGCCAACGCGCCACATTGTCACTGAATGGTAAAATTATCACCAGAAGGCCTATTGTTTTGCCGTTTGTCAGAATACTATCCGGGGAAATCCGGTGCAGGAATTCTAGAGAAATGCAGCCTGAGATATCAGATATGCATTGGTGATTGGAATAGGTTCCTGTTTGCTCTTGTTGTGAAATGGAACGAGCATTCTTCAGCTTGATCTCTCTCTCAATATTCTACAGTGTTTGTCTTCCACTTGATTGCCATGTGTTGTAGCCTTAAGCTTTTTTACTGGAGCATCTTTTACTCATGAATCTGACATCATATGTAAGTAACACCCTATTCGAAATCCAAACGTACAAAAGAATCTACAAGAATGTGGAACAAAGGCACACCATCTGTAACTGAGAAATAAAAGAGTCATCGCAGAGTACGGACTGAAATTTTAAGAGCACATCATTAATTATGCTTTATTAGTCATATATTTCGAGGAGGATGTCAGAATAGCAATACATAGAGGGAGTAGGAATACCCAGGACGGTAACATTGGTATGTCAAGTTTTGATGCATAGACCATTTTATGGGAAATGGAAGACCTCTTTAATTTCTAATATCATTTGACTAAGTTTCCATTGGGTGGAAGTTTCCAACCGCGAACTTATTCCAATTGGAAAAGAAACAAACAATCCGGTTGCACACAACTACTTTATTTACAAGAATGCTACAGATATACATGTGGTCATTGCAGTTGCCTGTAACTCACTGACTGTGGGAGAGGGTTTTGCAGCTTCATTGCTCAAGGTGCTATCATGAATATTCATTGCAATAATTTAGCTGCTGCACAGAGGAGCCTGCGTGCATGTTCCAAATGGCTATTTGTTATGGTGGAAGAGTTCCTGAACTTGGAAATTTAAATTAGAATAATATTGCAACACGATAGTAATTGTTGTCTCCCAACACTTTCCATGGTAGACTGTCCACTGTCAGGACAGAATTTTGCGACGATAAATGAATATGTTTTTGGGCCCTAAGGTAATTTTTTTGGTCACTGGTACCTCTGTTTCAGACAAAGGAACTTAGATGCTCAGCATACGAAATGGTAAATAAACTGAATATATTCAACGACTATCGTCAGCTTAATACTAAACTTAGTCCTTATCAAATCACTATTTTTGGTCATACACTGAAAATGGTGTGAATTTAACTGCCTAAGCTACCGATTCAATCTAATCTGTCAAGGCAGGTATAACAAATAGGAAAACCTTCATTGGATTCTTCTTCTGATACTTCCAAAATAAATTGTCACGATGTTCTTTCGTTAGAAATTGAACATCCTGGACATCCCTTGCTACAAGGACAATTGAACGTCACCAATCAATGAACATTTTGTTGCAGTCACGATAATGGGAGACAGCCACCAGCAATACTCAATATTTGGTATCAGAGAAGTCATGGGAATACTCAAGTAAGTAATACTTAAACAACCGTTCATAGTAGTCAAGTTTTGCCGCTTTAGTTGATTTTATTTGTTAAATGAAAGCAATTTAAAGAGTTTATTTGCTGTCGATGACTTTTAAGGGTGACGATGGGTGAAAAGTAATCCTGAAGAGTTCATCCTAACAGAGTTAATTGTATTTTGTTTTTACACGTTAGTGGATGAGGATAGCAAAGTGATGGTTACAGTACACGTATGTATTCGTATCAAAATTCGTACCAGACGTTTGACACGGCACCTTATGGGAGCGCCCTTCTTTTCCCTTATGTACACAATTCATACAAATTCTGTGTAATGATCTGACAGAATTTTACAGTACACAGAAATCGTATCATTTTGGAAACTAAGAGAACATAGGAGAGAGCGAAAGAATTTCACGCTGTGCTTTTGATGCGCTATTATTAAACTTCCTACACGAATTCCGTGTACAGGTTTACACACATGAGATATTTTGGAGAGGAATTGAATTTTATTTTATTTTTTCTTGCAGTAAAATTGAACCAATGGGAAAAGAAATGCACATAAATCCAAACCTGGATTTCATTTACACGCAATACTCCAAAGATATAGTGAACAAACTCAACATTCTGACCAAAAAGATGGAAACTAGAGGAAACCCTCTAGTATCAGAAAATGACATCATATTGTTTTCATTGGGTTCATGGCCCCACTCATTTGGCACACTCAGACCTTACAAAAACAATTTAAATATTCTGTTTAATTCACTTAATCAGACAAAACACAATTTGAAATTGTCAAAATTGAGATTAATTTATTGGACACCTCCAAGTGTACCAGATGGTGCCGCATTTATGAAGCGCATGCGTAATGCATATGGTGTTGGAGCTATGACGTCATACATGCGTCAAAGAATGAAGGATTTAAATATTGAAGTTTTGGACATGTTCAATCCAACTAATATCAGAAACAATGAGAATCTTTGTAATGCGCATTATATATGCAGAAGACCAATCTCAGGAATGGATAATGTTGTTGGAGAAGTTGGAATGTCATTCTTAAATAACTTGGCCACAATAATATGTAATGTCTAAAATGAAATAGCTACACGTTTCCATCCAACCATTCTTTAATGACACATTGGGCCTACGGTTCAGAGAGGAGGAGCCAAAGATTCAGTAGAGAATAAGACTACACAGAATATTGTTATATTTTCCATTGCAGTAAAGGGCAACTATTGACGCAATAGCTCATCAATTTTGGGAAAGTACACAAAAATCATATCAGAAGTTTAACACGGCACCTTATGGGAGTTCCCTTGTATACCCTTAATTACACAATTGATGCGATTTTTGTGTAATGTATTGCATTTTCATCTTCTTTTAAGATTTTCTATGCTTTACTCTGACACACGTACATTTATGCAGGTTGCCTGCAGTTCATAAAATACTGTTTTCCTGTTTTTATGTTTAAATTACAATTTTAAGTCATAAAATTAATTGGAAATTGTTCAGTTGTTGCCAAAACATGTTATATTATCCGTCCATGCAGTTCATTTTGTTTCGTAGCCAAGCTTTTGTCGTCCCACCACCTGCTTTATCAGTTACACACTGATTTGGATGAGAGTCCAGGAATAAACCCACCTTGGTTGGTCTGGAAAAGGCTAAGTTTACCGAGCCTTGGAGAGGTAAGCCTGGCCTTTTCCAGAACAACCAAGATGGGTTTATCCTGGACTTACCACCACAATCAGTGTGTAGCGATTTTATCCCATGATTAAACAACTATTAAACAATTTACACAACTACAACCAACTGCAATTTATGTTATATTTCCTTATTTAAAAGCAATTTCTTTCATGCTGCCAAAAACAAGTAAACTTGAGCCACCATTTTGGTTTCTGATGTAACGAGCAATGTGAATTGCCTGTGCCTTTTACTATCAGCCAATCACATTGCTTGTTACATCAGAAACCAAAATATTGACTCAAGCTGACTTGTTTACAGGTAAGCTCGGGACTTTTCTCCCAAGCTCACCTGGTAAGAGGTGAGTCCGGGGTAAAGCTTACTTCTTATTGTCCAATAGCAAAGCTGGAATTACCGCCATCATGGGATAAATGTACGAACTCGTACAGACTTCTTAGGCCTTATTTGGTGCCTCGTGGATAGTGAGGTGGTCCTGTACTATTTTAAACACAAAATGATTTGACTGCCTTGTTCTCGCTCTCATCTGTTTTCGCTTGGCTAACTCTTCGATGCAAAAAGCACCTCGTTATATCTACTTGTCACCATTTTAACACAGAAACTTGACAAAAGCACGTAGCTATTTTATACTTCTTTTACTTATCCATATTCTGTATTTAATCATGCACACGTAAGTCACATAACAACAGAATCGAGGTTTTTCTTAATTCTTTCTTTGTCAGATCTGTCAGATCTGAAAAAATTGGTAGGTCTGGTCATTTTGCTAATTTTACTACAAAATTTAAAACATGTACCAAATATTGGTAAAAATAAATAGTACTTATGTGATGTAATTTAATTACAATTAGAAACATCACAGGAAATCCTTTATTTCATTAATAAAATTTATCAAATCTGACAGATCTATCAGATCTGACAAAAAAACGCAATAAGGAAAAACCTCGAGTGTTTGGCAATAAGGGATGTTGTAAATGACAGAAGATTCCACCTTACTCGTCATTATGTTCTGACAGTCTTCCTTGCCATCATAAATATTTTTCTTTTTGTCCAAAATATGTATTCACTTGTAAAAAAAGTAATGGTATTGATCCAAGAAAGCAAGTGAATTTATCATCTTGGCTTCTCATACTTAATTAATAAGATCTGTTGAACTAAATCTAATTAACCTACTTTACCTTTACCTAAACGTTTATACCAAAGGGATATTACTTGAAATTCTCGATTTATAGCCCACCCAACAATAAGCCCATGGGCTAAATAACAAGAAATGAACCCAGTAACAAGCCCATGGGTGAAAAAATTAATTGCAGGCATTATAAAATCATCAAATAAGAAAAAGTCATGTTTTTTTTATCCCAAATTTGAAAAAAAATGTGATGTCTACCACATCAATTTTCTCCTATTGTGATCTCATAAAAGATATTCTCATCCACAAGCTCATGGCTATATTTCTTGAATCCCCAGTTTTTTTACAAATCATACTTCATATTCACTTGCCAAAATAGCCAAATTTACCTAATAAGTTGAGAAAAACAATTGCGAATATGTCACTTGTGCTGCCAGTACCTTACTTTTCTTTTGTAGATCAGCATGCCATCACATAAAAGCTGGTTTCCTAATTCAAATTTCTTTCCCGACTGGAAAGCAAAGGCCAACACAAATCTCTTGTCAGTGACAAATTAGGTTGATAATCACTTGCCAATCATAATTCATTTAAGAACCGTATCAGTTGAAATAACACATTTGGCGAGAAAAACAAGTTACAAGTCAAAATAAGTAAAAAACATGATACCCCGCGACACACTGAGAAAATGTGCCACTTGCCTGCCTCTGACAAAAGAAAAGTGTTCACGAGACTTTGTAAAACAGATCCTTGTACGTAGTTCCTTTGAATATAAACTCACAACCATCTGACGGTATCTTTAAAAAGCTGCTATCTCCTTTCCGCAAGCAAGTCAGATTCGTCTTGTGATTAAATTGATAATTTAATTTGCATCTGTTCCTTGTGTTCAACTGAAAATAACTCGTAATGTAAACAGAAGATCGGTTACTAATTTTTGTGTTATCATCACCAAATGGCCTTGAAAAGAAATTGATTTATTGTGAATACAACTTTCAAGCAGCGATACCCTTTACAAAAATATGTAGATCTAGCTCAATTTCATACAGACAAAGCACAGTACCTAAAATTATCGCACACGCACATTAATAAACACAATTATTATCCCAGATTGAGGACAGACGCGGTGTAATTTAAGTCTTGAATAAACAGATGTTATCCTAAGCTGTCTGGCCGCCATAATTTTACGTGCCACCTTTATAATGTCACTGATTATTGATACACTTGTTTGTTACACGATGCAAGTTGTGCTTCTTATTTCTACGCGGTTTGTTTCTTACTCCAGCCATTTTTTGATATTCAATCATGGAAGAGGAAGATGCACAGGTATTTTATATTTAGATAAATCAAAACGTTTATTCGAATATTATTTAGGGCGATAAACGAAAATTCGTAATATGTAGGTAGCTTAAGTATTACAAGTTGAGAAAAATATCTGAAATACCAGTAATATAGCCTTTCATCCCTGAGAAGGGCCAAAACTCAAAGATTGTTTACAAACCACATTCAAAGGTGAGAAAGCTATGTAGACCAAATTTAATAATCCATTTCTTTATTCGACTTAAGGGTGTGCAGGCAACTCAACAAGTTCTATGTGCAAAGCTGCAACACCCCCTTATACAGAGCTACAATAGAGAAATGAAGCAGATCATGAAACTACTATTAAAAGTCAAGTGCCCCGCAGCAATGGAATTTCATGCTGAGCTCATTCAATTCAATTGTTCTGGGAATTAGATTGTTGATAGTAATTTCATGATCTGATGATTTCAGTCTCAGAACAAAAAGCTATATTTTCGATTGAATACTTATTTATTGGATAAAAATTCTTTTATCTTATCATCGTATCATGAAATTTCTATCATTTTGGAGACGCACAGAACAACAGAGACAACAAGATAATTTCACGCTGCGCTTTTGATGTGCTATTGTTCCCAAAATGATAGGAATGATACGAACAGAATTTCACGCTGTCCTCCCAATGCACGTCAACTGATTTTTGCTCAATTCGTCAGAGATTCTACCAATACATACTGATTGAACCATTTGCAGCAAAATTACGTAATTTAAATGTACTTAATCCGGACATTACTGAAATTAGTTGCATTTCTATCCTCTCTAATTAGACAAATCAGACAAATCAGACTTAGAACTAATTTCGCAAACCCAAAAACAACACAATTCTACTCATTTGGAGGAGTTTGAAAAGAAATACTTCGTTACTCTATACTAGTTATGTAAATAAAAACACAGCATGAAATTCTATCGTTCCCAACTGATAGTAAAGTTCTTACTCTGGTTTCATACAGCCTCTGCCACCGCACCTAGACAGGTACCTGGAGATCCGAATAGCCCTACTGGAAACAATTCTCATCGTCTTCACTTTTCTCGGGGTATCAGGAAATATCTATCTCATCCCTTATTTAGTGGGAAGGAATAAAAAGAAGAGAAAACTACAGGTAAGTGATCAAAAATATAGTATATCAAGTTTCCATCAGCAAATATTAATGCCGACGGGGATGAGGGGACACAACCAAGGCTAATGCGTCTATATTTAGTGGAACTGTCAATGTTGAACACATTCAAATCGTGTATTTGGGTAACAATTAATTCAATTTTTTTTGTCAGAATTTGAAAAAAGTTATCTGTTAATTTTTGGCGGCATTTTTAAAACCTGAAGAGTCTCACACTAGCAGTTATTTTCATGTGACCTACTTTTTAGACATGCATATGGGACATGTAGACATGGAGTTACAGAATCAGTGTCGATATGTTGACATTTTTATTTGTTATGTGACAAAATGTCTGTTTATAGTTGTTTTTGGGGAAAAATTGAATTTGCTACCTTTTGGTGAAAGTGGGTCATCTTGACCTATTTCAAATAAGAGCACAATAAGTAGGACATAGTTGTGGGTCAAGGTCATAAGAGTTCTGAGTCTTTACAGGCAAATTTTATGTTCTTAGGCCATGACCTAATTTTTAAGTGGGTCATTGTGACCTATTTACAAAATGAGGTCAGAGGAAGTAGGTCATGGATGTGGGTCAAGATCATGATACCATAGCATAGTTGAAAGTTTATGATAACTTTTACTTTACTTAGAATTTTAAAATTCTTAATGCCCTTGAAGTAATTTATTGCATTGTTGACAAGATATCCAGTTGAGATCCAATCTTGTAATGTATGTTGTATGTGGGGCATAAACTGGAACACTCAATGTTCTTGTGCACGTGTAATTGTTATTGTTGAGTTGGACAGAGTACATACAGTTGATGATATTATTATTTTGAAAACCATAAAATTATTTTTTTAAATCAGCTACAGGCCAACGGCCTATCTTTGCTTTTAACGATTATTGAAAATTGGAAGCGAAGAGAATAGAGGGTTTAAATTGATTGTTGATTTGACGGTTCTTAAAAAACAGGAAATGTGGAAGATCAGGTCCACATTCACTCGAGACGAGCAGCACTCCCAATGCAACTGTTTCCTGATGGTTGTGATGTGTCACGGGACGAAGAAAGGAAAACTACTCGATGTAAAAGGGAATGAAGCATTCCGGATAGATCACCTGATTGAAGAGATCTCCGCTACAGAATCCTTGAACGGAAAACCCAAACTGTTCGTTTTTGACACATGTCGGGGAGGTAGGTTATTACATAGCAAATAAACGGCTTTGAATAAATTGTATATTGCAAACAAAGACAAGAAAAACAGTCCTGAAATGGTTATCTCTGTTTTCTGTTATTTTATTTTATTTTATTTGACTAACATCTTCTAACATTTAGACAGATAATATCTGTAGGTTTGGTTTAGAAAACTCTTGGAAAACATAGAAACCAGAACGAGCAGAGAGTGAAATTCCTATCATCTTGGGACAACGGCGCATCAAAAGCACAGCGTGACATTCTTTCGTTCTCCTCTTTGTTCTCTCCGTTTACAAAGTGATAGGAACTTCACGAGCTGAGGGATCACATTTTCTTCATATCTCCTACAAAGAACATTTCATTTAATACAGTTTAAAATCTTGCCAAGTGCGTTTTTGTTCTTAAAAAATAGTCGTCTGTTTCAAGCTGCATTTGATACAGTTAGGTATTGATTGGAAGCTTTGTGATTCCTACGTTCAGATAAATATTAAACATAGTACACACTAACATTCCGAAATCACTATTTTCAGATGACGAACGCTATGAAAAACGAGGAAAGGCTTCTCCAGACAACAACGAGAAGGAAAATGTTAAAGACATTAAATTGCCCGATCTGACGGACGTTTTCGTCGCCTATCCGACGATGCCAGGTTACCAAGCATACGGAGGGGACGATGATGGCTCCATCTATGAGCAAGCACTAGCTCAGTGTTTGAAAGAAAAGTACAAAACACATGATCTGTCAGCTATCCACCGTATGGTTAAACAGATTATGGCCCATGAAGCCCAAGGAGACAACACAATGCAACCAGCAGAGGAAAGAAATGGTCTCAGATATCTCTTGAAATTTGGAGATTTTATAGGACATTCAGCTGCTCGTCATGTACCGGTACGTTTTAACGATGCAATTCTCAAACGCTATCAAGCGGATGGAATTTTCAGAAGCAATGGCAACAAGCATGCAATGTAGAAAGCAATACAGTAACCAAATAGGAAAAAATCACAGCAATGATCAATTTACAACTATTTAACATGAGCTTGTCTTTATGTTTTTCTTTTTATTCAGAATGTCGAACGACTTGGTTACACGCTGGAATTTGCTTCAATCTTAGAAAATGTGAGAGTGCAGGGGGTCAGAAGAAGGTACATTGAAATTAGTTGAAATGACCTTATTATTACTGATATCACCTCTTTCACCATACTAAAATTACAAAAAGAAACAGCTCTCCAATTTCACGATCTGACATTATTCTTCATGTTTGTCATTCTTCGAAGGAAAAACCACAGAACAGGAATACACCGGCACAGATACTCGGGTCTCAAGTTACGAGCAATGTCCAGGCGATCATGAGCAGTACAATCACCGAAGAAATCTTCAAAAGAATTTTATCGACTGTGAAAAGTGACGTCAGTTCACAACTTGCTATCATAGCTTCTACTGGTGATATCGCGATTCTAGGAGAGAACGAGGTAGACTACCCAGCCACCTGCTTGTACTAAAGAATAACAGAGGGTGTTAAACTGACTAAGAAAATAAACTTTTTATGTAAGCACGATAGGAGAACATATATACTCCCATTTACGCTTGAAGGTAATGAGAAGCTTATTGTGTCATGTAGATCATGTAAAAAGATATCGTTATGCGATGTAAACACCGGCGAACTCACGACCGCTTTGAGACCGCTTTTTGTCCATCCCTGTTTTGTGTTTGCCGGAGATACCGGCTTCCTCTACACCACTTGGTGCAAAAAAGGTTCAATAACCATATGTAAACTCGATTGTTCACAACCAAAGTTTACCTTGCGTAAATCTGTACAAATCGAAATGCAAAACGTTTACAGAATGTGTTACGTACCAAAACGTAAACTGATTGCTGCCGTCTCACATTCTATGAACATAGTAGGAGGGTTTTCATCCGAAACTGGGCAAAAAGTGTGGGAAATTCGGGATGTAGAAAGACCAAGAAGCATTGTTTATTCACCTGAGCACGATGCCCTGCTTATCGGTGCTTCTGACAGTAGGGTTTTAGTTGTTGACCCTAAGGATGGTTCCCTCCGACAAACTCTGAATCTCAAGAAGCAGTTCCGCTCTGTTCTGGATCTCTGTGTGCACAAGAATAGTATTTTAGTGCTACTAGGTAAAAATCGAGACAATATTGGTGTATCTTGCTTTGCTATCCAACAGTAATGCAATCAATGTGTATGTGTACGGTTATTAACGCAGACAGGAATAGACTAGCTGGTGAGAAAAGCAATAAGTATAGTACTATAATTAAAAACACTGTATTATTTCCTGCTGTAAATTTCGCAAAACTTTTTTTATTCGCTTGGTTTTAGCCCAAAATTAAATTATTACAAAGGGTGCACTGTGATGAGGCGGTTTATAAAATATTGCGTTATAATATAAAATGTAGGAATATTATTTCTTTAGGTGCGTATACTATAAAACAATATGCAAATGTAAAAATTACTTTAATACTTTGTGTACATTTATTTGCCTATTGTCATTGCAATTATCAGTAAATACGGTGTTGTGTTGCGTGAATCCAATAAGACTTTGGTGAAGCTGAACAGTTTTACAAACCATTTTCGTTATACGAGCTCACAGATTATACTGGAATACTTTATATAGAAAAAGAAACACTTTTACATCAGCCAAATGAGGGTTTTAAGAGCCTAAATTTACGTGAATACCACATATGTATATTTCTTAGTTTTTCTTAAACTGTTATATTGTAGTCTATAGCTGTTACAGCAATAATAGTTCTATGTCTGATTATTCATAATAATTCCTAATTTTTCACCCAAGTGGCAGCTTTATAACTTGTCATACAATGTTGTAAACTGTTTGATTTTCTGATGCTGAGGAGGATTTCTATTTGGTAGCTTTCTGTAAGAGAACTTTCTGATGAAGTCTTGTACACAAGTGAAGATGATATCATGACTTGTCTGTTACTCTGCTATCAAAATAGTAAGACAAAACAGCTCATGAAATAACTATTAGTGTAGGAACTTTGGAAAACAAAAGAATCACATGTTGTACTATTGATGCGCATGACGAACACAGCATGAAGTTCTATTCTTCCAAAACTTAACAGGATTTTCATCAGAATATGTCTTGCAACTGCTTTGTCCACACATATTAAAGTCTTCACTAAATGGTTTATTTTAGGCCTCGGACTTTTCCTTCGAGAAAAGGAAAATTTCCGGTAAATCTACAATATTTACTCACCAGAAAATATTATTTTTTACTGATCACTGGTAACTGGTTTTTGCTGCCATGATTTTTATGCAATGAGAGAACTTCCTCAACAAGCTATCTTACTTCACATAATATTCTGTGTAAACAGTATTTAGTGCCTGGTGTATGCACACAGGAGGTGTCTTTTTGTACTAATTATCACATTAACAGGGTTATTGACTAGATTGCTAGATATTATCTGTAATTACATCTGATAATAAAAGAATGGACAAAGTAAACTCAGTTA
>JBCAUI010511126.1:0-12556 GCA_038406195.1 Haplosyllis anthogorgicola | reverse complement strand
TTTAGGCCCTTCCTTTTTAATAATGGTGTTATCGCTGGTAATAATTCTCCAATATTAGATAGAGTGTACTCCTCAAACGTACCTAATTTCATGAAAATTTCAGAACTTGGAAGCCACCGGATGCGAATTTATGTACGTTGGACTAATTGGTAGGACGTTGCATTTGACCTGCTTTTTTGCGCAGGGTCGAATCTATTCGTAAGGAATATCTGGACCAAGGCTTCATATTTCAGTTTGGGACAGCAGAATTTCCCTCGGCGTCTTTTATACCAACAGATACCTTCTTCTGCACCAAAACGTCTTCCTCTGTTAGGATATAATTTCACTGAGAGTTTTTCGAAACTAATTTGCCTTAAAAAATTTACCTGGAGAGTAAAATAATTCCACGGCATGTCATTCATGTGCGTAACGCCACAGTATAAATAATTTTATTGTTTCAAAATTCTTAGAATATTCATCTTCTGAATAAATTTTTCAAGATAACTCATCAACTTTAAATTATGTCCAGCATGTAAACATGATTAATATATTAATCTATTCTACGCGTCCTATGGGTAGATCATATCCTTTGGAACCTTAGCTCCTTTTTGTAGAAATACGCCGTATCATTCCGAGGAATTTGCGCGGTGGCATTCAAAATACATCGCCACATGTGTGTTTTCATTCAAGGTTTTTCGAAATTCGTCTCTGCTAAAATATTAGCCAAATTTGCCTAAAAGGCAAACAATTTTGTACTATTACTGGTTAGTGAACTAAAAATTGATTACTTAAAAACCACCAATTTTAGAAATTGACCTATTATTTTACTAATAATTGTATAACATTTAGGCTGATTTGCCTAAATTTTTAGGCACCAATGAATGAATGAATGAATTTCGAAAAACCTTTAATCACACAAACCCCGGGATTAACCAATCAAATTATCTTTGGGACACAATTATATTATATGGCATAACAGTACGAAAAGCATTCTGAGGGACTATCTTCATTTCTGATATGAACCTTCATTCAAATTAAAACTAGGGCTTTACGTACGCCATACATAGGGAAAGCTCTGTGGGTTTGATGGTAACAGCTTCTCTTTATTAGGGAGTGGATCATGTGATATTTTAAGGGTGGAATCTGATATCAAGCTTAAATAACAAAACCAGTACACGGAATTTGTATCAGTTTCGAAACGTCTAGAACAAAAGAGAGAACATAAGAATTTCATGCTGTGCTTTTGATGCGCAATTGTTCCCAAACTGATACGAATTCCGTGTACTGATTGACAAATTTGTTCGAAATGTTTGATGGAGACGTCTTTAACGTATATTAGCACCACTAAAACCACCTGATAAATATAATTCAGCTGGCTGTGTTGTACAAAAGAAAAATAGAGTTGAGCGAATATAAGCTCATAAAACAACTTGATTTAAAAAGGACATGTTAACTGAAGAGAAACACACGGAACAACTGAATAAATACTCAGAAATTGAATTGTATATTTAATTCATCGGCATAGGCTTTTTAAATGTGTATGGCCTCTATTCACTCTATCCCAGAGTTCTCCCTGTCATTTAATGGCCTTTCTTTCATTGAGAGCTAGTATATCAGCAGTTGTATACATGCAGATTGAGGCAGCTTTCTCTGCTCTAAACCTAAGCTGCTTGCTATTGATTTTATGTTATGCTATTGAATAAATTACTGGTCATCATTTTCCTTCTAGATGGGCATTGCTTGTGAACACCATTGCAAATCAATGGCTTGTAAATTGATTGCCCTTTTTCAAAATGTCCACACAAAATGGAGGACATTGGTCTAAACTGGAGCCTACATTCTACATAGCAAATTTACAGCTCTTTTCCTCGTGTCTGTTTTTTAATATTGTACAATGGACTAACATAAGCCGGTAATTTTTCCCACATACATCATGATTACTAAGACAATATATCGCAGAACCTTACTGATTTGTGATATTAGGCAAGACAATAGAATTTACGAATACCCTGTAACAGCCATGGGGGGATTCTTTTAGAGCTTATGTTACAGCCCATTTTATTGACTGTTGCTTTATCTAATATTTAGCTTATTTATTGTCTTGTCTTGTTTTTGTCTCATTCTCATGTAGTTGATAAAAAATTGAAACCACAGCTGTGAAATTAATATGAGGTCAACATACATGAGGCAAAATTTGCACAGCATGTCTAACACTAGCTTGACCAGTTCTTCTAAATAATATTAATACATGTATGTAACTTCTGAGTACAAAATAACCTTTCATAGCAAAACATCGAGATCTGACACAAAATCTCTTATTTCCATTCATTTTATTTCACATTTAAATTTACATCAGATCATGTAGTTGAGAGTCCTAAACAAAACACAAATGGCACTTGAACAATTAAAATATAAATATAAATACATAAATCAATATCTTTCCTATTGATTAATTGGATAAAACAATATAAAATTGACATGGACTAGTCTAAGATTCATCATGGTGTGGCAGAGACTAGATTTTGTTTTCTTCAGGCATCATAACAAATCATATACAACAATAGTAAAAAAGCTCATATTTTGTACAAGCTTTTTTCACATTAATGCCAAATGTCACAGCACCATACAGGATGTACTTGATAATATTTGTGTTGTTTAATTAAGCTCTTTCTTTAGTTTAATATTTCTTACAGTGACTTGAAGAGAAAAATGTGACGGCACACATTCATAAGTACCATGGTCTGATTATCCATTTTTGTACAACCCTATCTTTCTATAGAATTATAACATAACAAAATAAAATGCTTATTGCACATTATACCCTTAAACAAACATGAAATAATATCACTAAAATGTAGTGTCTTTTGGCCTCTTGCCTTTTTATAACAAAATGCAAATAACAAGCACCATCTCAGGAAAACAGGAACAATGAGGACAATAGATTCTTTCACAGAATCCATTGCTGTAATATGATCCACTGTTCGCGATATGATGTTTACATTTACAGGCTGGCCAGTGTCAACTTCACATCTTGTAACTAAGCAGTATTGATAACGTAAATACGCTGAATAACAGGTAACATGATTTTCTGACTTCCCATCAATTTGAGTTATGAAATTCGGGCATATTTATGTCTTAATTTCTTTAATATTTAGTGATTGGGAAGATAGTGTTCATAATGAGAACTTATCTGTTGATACCAAACACAAAAACGATGTTTTAGCGATTCACATGCATGAACATCACTTTCTAGTTGACGATGGCCATCCTGTTAACATTATCACTTCATAAACAGAAAATCAACCTCCAATAATAATACCAAGTAAAACCTCTAAAAGATTTCCCGTTAGAACATGGAAACCATTCGTTTGAATTCCCATCATAACAATTTGATAAATCTTTACTTGTTTAACTGTTCTCTGGATCAAATATAATTAAATTGGTCAGGAAAATGACAGTTTTTATGAACATTTTACGGCCAATATCCATAACTATAAATTTATGCTTCGCAAGGTATTTGTCAACAAACGTTTACAAAAACAGATTGGACACAGTTTTGTCTAAAACTACATGTAACAGCTAATGAAACTCAATATAAATATATAATTGCATTTATATACATATAGTTAAAATCCAAGGAGTTTGATGGGCCCATGGCCCTCATTCATAGATGCATCATTCATTCATTTAAACCATTTCCTTTCAAGCAAACCCATGCATACAAACATTTACGATATGCATTATGTACATAGCCACCATTAGATCATGCATGCATTGAGATCATCCATGCCCCACCTAATCCTAGAACACACCAGTGATTCACCCAAGTTCAAAATGTATTTTAAAAGACTGACATCACTCCACTACGAACAAATCAGTTTATTGCTTTTACTGATTTTGTAAAACAAAGGATGATTTATGCTGTCTATCGAACAATATCTTTGTACAAGAATCCAATCGCGACTGAAAATGATATCTGTATCTGATAAAGTGATAAGACTACGCAACTACGTACATACCAAACAATATCTCTGCACTGCACATGTATCACAACATCAAAAATTTAAATGAAGAACTTGCTTATAAACAATTGTAAATCTATATATTTGTATATGATAAATCTGGTATGAAACACACTTGTTACGTTCTCGATTTAGGCAACAAAAATCCATTCGAATGAGACTTTGTAGGTCTACTTTGTTTAGAACATCATATGTGTGTGTGTGTGTGTGTGTGTGTGTGTGTGTGTGTGTGTGTGTGTGTGTGCCACGAATATGTATTTGCTTTTATCTACTTTGATATCCAAATGATAATTAACAACTTCATTAAACCATCTTATCATTTGGCTCCCTCTTGGTTCCATGAGATTCACTATTTGGATTTCTAAACGCGACAAGTGAAATATATTCTACACTGTTTTATGTACCTGTAGATGTTGCATGGAAGACAACGTTTTAAGGACTTCACGCATCTAAATTTATAACCGTTAAAAGTGATGTTACTAAATACACAGAATTTGAATTTTTTCAATGGTACCTTGCATCGTTTAAAAGTATATATTTTTATGTCATTTCCACTTATGTCTCAAATATTTACATACAATAACTGTAGTTGAGTAGATGATTACATTGGCCAATACCTTGCAAAGCATTTACATGTAACAAATAAAGAAAGCAAAATGGCTGATTAGCCTCAGAGGATGCTAGTAAGTCATACCACTTTAATTGAAAATAATCAGAGTGGAATTACGTTATACTCAGTAATTTAATATTTGGGTGACAACATATATGTATTCTATTCACAAAATTATCCACATGTACATGTTATTGGATGCAAAATTGTAAGGTTACACCAAGCAGTTAGGGAATAAGATTTATACAAACAATATTCCACCGCTGAAGGAAACTAAATGTACAATCTTACACAGATATTTAAGAGGCCAGGGACTGACGTTAAGCTGACAGTCTTTTGTATCATACAAGGGAAATCACGAGATTGGAATGTATAATAATAATAAATGGATGAATCGTCTCATACATACAACACACTGAAGATATGTCACACAAAAGCATCACATTACAATGTACGTCAATTAGCATTAATTAGTTAATCTGACATATAGATAGGTTAACCAATAAGATGGTAAAGACAGTTGGCACCCTTTTATATGCATATTTTGTATTGCTTTGTACAAACTAATATTTTAATACAAGCTAACTCATGGTATGACTTTTTGTATAATGTATCACCCCTCTGACAATCACCATTATGCTTTCTTTATGGTTGGAACATGTTTTAATATTCTACACATTACAATAACAGAAAACAAGTTCTGGTCTCTGCTTTGAGGTCGTCTTTACTATGTTACCACTTTGATAATAAATGCTGTGAGCTACTTTGTGTTTTTAAAGGGGGGAAACACCAACATGTTGTCTGAACAGTGTTTAGGGAACACTGACATATTGTAGGAAACAATGTGCAAAGCAGATGAAGAAGAAAACACTCTATATTCTCTTTCTTATTCTAAGTAAAGGGTCTCTGCTGCTGCATTAAGAGATAGTAAAGAGAAGATTGTGTGCTGAAGAGAGGTCTCGTGAAATGTTGTAATAATATCAATGATAAATTGTAATGATTCAACATGGAAGATGAATGGCATTGTCTCTTCCAATGTTTTAGTATGAATGACAAGTATAAAACAAATGAGATCACCTTATATCACCAATGGCAATGCAAAGTAAATAAACAATGAAAGCGAGAGGACGAGATTTCACGAGACTTCATCTTCCTCTTTTTTAATAACGAGTTAAGTTTCTTATACATTTAAACAATTTACATACACATGTAAGAAATATAGTATTTTGTATCAACATCATTTACCAATTTGCCTTGTAAATTGGTACATCTGTCAATGAAGAATAAAATCTACACACATAACTTTAATTTGGAAATGTGTTGTTGACTTAGTTGTGACTATGTTGGTCAATGGTTCTTTAATTATATTTAGTTTGAAACCCGTTTTTCATAATGGTAAATAGACACCAGCAATACATACTGGCACCATTAGATTTCAAAGAGTATGCTGAACATTGGAGATAAATAATTATGTAACATCCAGAGGTGTCAATCAACATCTCTGAATCTGTCAATCAACCATCCAGAACTGTCAATCAAGTATCCTGGTGTACCCGTGGAAGTAGTGGGAAGAAAAATATGGATCTCTTTTTCCTCTATCTGTCGTTCTTGAATTGTGCTCTGCAACGTACGATTTAATTCCAATCAGTTTTGACGTATCTGCATGTAGATCACATTATTTTTGTTTTGCACAAATCAAATGCATTCTCACTGAGTAATATCCACATAAATATGTACTTGGTAGCTCTACCGCCCCAAATTCCATTTAAAAGTGATCGTTTTTTTATTGTGTCACTAACTTCTAATTTCGACGAAACACTCCTACTATCATCCAAGATTTCTTATGTTAGAGGAATTCATCCGTTTATTTGATTTTTGTTTGTGTTGGCCCCATATTTTCCTTTAAAAATAATGCTCCATTCCTGTCATTTCTATTAGTGTGATGTGGTATGTTGTTTGTTTTCTTCGTGCGAACCATCAGAAACAAGAACATGAAATTTCCTAGTTGAGCTTTACTTTTTTAACTAGCCTGGCAAAGAAATAGAATTCTTGCTATCCAGTGGAGTTATTTCTTTTTGTCTTGGTTGGCAATTATTATCAATTGTTCAAGCCAAATATGAATTACTTATACCCAATTTGGTAGCTGATTTAAGTACTGTAACTGTTGATTCCGCCATGGTTCTATTGTGATATTTGTTTCTTTTGCTGTTTCATTCATTCCGCCTTTCTTTCAATTGATTTCCTATGCATTGTTTTGTTTGTTAGTTTGTTTTTTAGTCGGACGTCCACACAACCATTTTGAAAATATGTAACACAATCACAATTCACGATGAAAATAAAATATCCATAAATAATTCCACAATGCTTTCCTTTGTTTGTGTTCTTCTGTACAAAATATATCATATATATGTATAATATATTATATTAAAATTGTACTTATTAAATCAGCGACAATTTTATAGACTAGAGGTTCATGCCATTTTATATAAGGTTCTCTACTATTGGGGTATAAGTCTTTTATAAATTTGCGAGTTCAAAAAGCGCGGATAGGAGTCCCGGTGCATGAGTGTGTATATTTGTAGTTGTGCTTCGTCGAATGTATGGGGGGTGGGGTCCACCATGTTTCTGTTTATCACTTCTCTCACCCGAGAGTCTAAACTGACCTGAAAGAGTAAAGATCTATGTAAAATTGTCTAGAAATTACAGATTTGCTTTCCAAATATTAATCAAGAAATTAGTTTTTTTCTCTTTTGGCAATCCACAGTTACCTCTTTTGGTAATGGTACTTTCTTTCTAGAGTTTAGAAACTGCTTTGATAAATATACAAATTCCAATAAGTTGCAAACAAGGGGTAATGAACTTTCTATCTTTCGTGACAACTCCCTAAACGATTCATGAGGCAGATTTTAGGTTATTATATTTTTGTTGAACTAAAACAGTTCCAAACGTCCATTTAGGCAATTATAATGACAATGGTGTCCTAAGACAGGGTGATAGATATGTATAAATTGTTGTACTTTCCTTACAAAATGTTTGGAAAAAGTAAAATAAACACATACAAATTTCAGTTCACCTCATGCAATTAACTGAACCAGTATACAAGAAAACTTATGAAATCTTCAACCAAACCTTTACACAGTATTCAGAAAAAATTGCCCGAACATAGGACAAACTATTCGGTCATACCTTGTGAAACTATACAGATTCATGCTATGTTTTTGATTGAGTGAAAAGCACAGCATGAAATCTTATTGTTCCCCAAATGAACCACTCAGCAATGAATGAGATGAAGTACAGATGAAATTTGCACTGGCTTAATTGCTTCGAAAACAAGCAATAAAGTAATAATATACAATGAAGAAATATAATGAAGTAAATGTACGTAAAATGTACTTTTGTATTACCTCTTTGGGGGAGAGTATTGAAATATAATCTTCATAGATTAATCTCGCCTTTTCTTCCACTACCTCTGGATTTTCCTCCTTTTTTAGTTCTTCACATGCTAACCAAAATAGCATGTTTTCTTCGCTGTATTCCGACCGTAAAAATTCCCTAAATATTTTTCGCCCGGCTGAAATGAGATAGAGAAAAAAGTCATTTACCCAAATGTTAATATCTTTGAACATACATCACGATTGACAATTACAATCAAATCAAAAGGAGAATATAATTATGAAGTGTTTTTGATCAAATTGTTGCCCAGGATAAGACTGCAAAAATAAGGGACCAATTAAATTTTATGTCACAGTGACCTATTATTTGCTAGGCTTGGCTTCAAAATGGGATGTAGATGTCTTTGTATGTGTAATATGAAATTTCTACGATAAGCCAGGTGCTCGGGACATGCCAAGATAACGAAGACGACAACTAGGCAACAGATGATGACAACAACGGACGAAGGAATCCGTTGAGTGATGCCAAATGAACCAAAAATCTGGTTTCATCTGTCATCCTCAGTGCAAGTACATTACATCGGTCCATTACTGGAGCACATGTGAATGGACAAATGTAAATCATTTCAAATGTAATTTCAAACTCACTTTACACAGTATTACCGAAGTAGAACGACACGGAAAGATGCGAAACTGTTTGCACCTAATTGAATAAAATATTTCAATGAAACTATTTCTGTTTCCAATCAATAACATCTGCTGTCAATTCCTCCTTTGTCAATTTTAAAAACTGCCAATTTTGTCATGCCCGCTCGGGGGGAAAGAAGGCTGTGTATGTTGTATTTAATGACATCACACATATATACATAAATAAACATTGTGTCTACAGTTTGTACATAAAAGAAACGTTGTTCCGCACATTCGTTTCAAAGGCGAAAATTTACCAAGAGAGAAAATCAATTCTTACTGGGACAAAAAAGACATTACTTTATCAATAGTAGCATAAAACCAACAATAATCTGAAATTGAGCAAAAAATAGGTGCACTGAACTTGGAAAATCGATCGTAAATCAATTGCTTGCCTCCTAGGAAAAATAAAAATTGCCATAAAAATTGTGTAACATACACTGATAGGTCTGCATGTGAAATGGAAATATGGGGCAAAAGCAAAAATATGCCACAAAGTGTACGATTTCGCAAAACTTGATTAGAAAGCGTTTTGAACCACAATGTTAAGCGTGGCTCGTTCAATACTTAACGACATAAAAGTGAAATGTAAAGGATAGTTGTGTTCTAATGAAACGTGAAAAGGCAATAATACAAAAAAGAGAGCAGAGAACTCTCCACTCCTTTTACCCTAGTTCAACTTTCGTCAGTGGAACAAAACTTACTCTGTGTCAGTTAGTTTAAAGATTGTCGTAGTTCGTTTTTAAAGTAAAACGCGTAGACGTTTAAATGTATTTAGCCGCCTCCCAGAAGAAGAAACTTTTAGATCCTTTATAAGTCCACTGCTCATCTTGAAAAAATGAAGCACTGCCAATCTTGTATTTACATACAATCCCTAGAATATCTGCACACAGAATTGGAAAAGGATTTGTCATCCACCATGCGATAGCCTTGTCTAACGACAGCCCGTCTTCTTTAATGAAGATTCTTGTTTACAAGGGATTCGATTTTTCGTCCTTACCTAGATGCGCATCATTATACTGAACAAAAAAGAAGGAACAGATCAATCAGTATCAGGACTTTTAGCCTTTGTCCAGATTAATGTACAGGTGGAAATTGTAATGTTGCATGTATCAAGGTAAGACAATGATTGGTTACTCTATAACAGGTCATTACTATTTTGAGACTCGCCAAGAGCTCCCACTGAACATGTACAATTCAGCCAAATTAAAGCGTCCAAATGAAATGTGATAATTTGGTTTCATAAAAAATGGTAATTTTTATTCAACAACTAAACTAAAACTTCGACAATACATTAGTTCACATACACTTTTGATTGGCAAATGAAAGAACAAGTTTTCAATCACGTTATGGTAAGAGATGGATCAGTAAATATGTAATATTTCCCGATCTTTCACAAACTAGAACAGGGCCCCATCAACTTATCTGTCGCCTGTCGCAAAGAAAATGTGACGGTTGCGCTCACAAAACTATCGAGTAAAAACATGCATGTGCTCATAACTTGGTGATTTTCATGGATAAAATCTTAACATCTACTACTTATCAATTACAAGCCGTGGGTATTATGTCACCGTGACATCTTTTATATCTCTTCATAGGATCGGTCTTTGTGTACAATGACAAGTAAAAATCTAATTTATTACAGATATGCGCCATCTGAACCGCTTAATTGATTGCAGGTTCAATAGAAGTAACATATATACAGCTTCCATATATGTATGTTGTATGTAGGAAGCAATACAATAACTGCACAATTAGCTGACTGTAACAAGGCCGTAACAAGGCCGTACGTAACAACAACAGCTTGAACCAACGACCAAGACATACCGCAGGAACTAGCTATTGTACGACAAAATGTCTGTCTGTTAGACCTAGTTGTTGTTTGCGTAAAAATAAACAACGCGAAATTCTATTGTTCTATAAGCGAATGCCAAATCCTGAGCTATGATTCATCCTAATGGTAATGAGGGTCTATGTATCGGAGGGAAACTAGGTTTGTGTTCTGGGCAGCCATTGCAGAAAGGTTGACTAGGTACCTCCCTCCCCCCCCCCAAAAAAAATCTTAGACAATTCTGTGAAAAGTTGATCAGGACTACCCCCCCCAGACTGGGGAACTGGGGAAAATGCATTTCTGGCCATTTCTGACAATTCGGTGAAAAGTCAGACTCTAAATATGGCATGAGGGTCTGTGCTCCGTCAGGTCACCTTTCTCGTTTAAATTTGTCCCAAAACAATCAAAGGCCTACATTTATATTTTCCGCTAATATTGATCAGTGGTTATGCCAAAACTGAATCACGAGGATGCCGCTTGATATTACATACATAACAATTCTACTGCCTATCCACGTTACTGGGAGACAATGGTAATAAGTTATAATCAACAGAGTGTCTTTGCTCTCTGGAAATTAGTATATACTTATCTGAGATGTATCCATTCAATATATACGTTCACAAGTGTAGGTCCACAGCCTGGGGATTTTTTTGAAAAATCTTTACATATATATGTATTCATTATTCTTAAGAAAGAATTGTAAAGAATCGACACATTGATTGTAAGGCTGAGAAGAACTATTCAAGGAGAATAAATTTTCTGTTCTGGAGTTGTACCAGGTTGATTTTACTCCCACAAAATCCATGGGGGTGTTTGTAGGTGAAGATGTAGCGCAATGCTTCAACAGAAAAATCTATACTTGTGCGGAGTACAGGTGTGCTTAAGTCATTAAAACAGCCATGGCCTGAAATTAATTAAGCAGGCACAATCGATCATTACATTTCATTGATCTTTTATAATTACATCAAGCAAAGTTATGTTTCTGCAGACTGGCTCTTTACCGTTATCTTCTAATAACTTTATGGTCAGTGCAAAATCATATTCAATGAATGATGCCTTGCCGGCCTTATTAAGAAAGCAAGAAAACGATTGTGTGCTTGTCGCTTTTTGTTGTGTTACTAAATGAAAGACTATCGTTTATCTGACTGTAAAATCAAACTATAGTTTTCTGCATTGATTACCATAAACAAGCAAACTGTCCCCAAACAACTTGTTTTTTAATGACCTCTTCCGGATGAAGCTACTTGGAATATGTCCAATTAAATGGTTTCAAATCAATCCATCAACGGTAGATTCTTGCTTATAAACTGCTAAACGAGACCTCATCAGAGCAAAATGTATCTCACGTATTTTGTGATAGTGAATGACTACTGTAAGTACATCAAATGAAGTATTCATGTTAATTGTTAGTTAGTCATCAAGCAACTTCGTCAAGGTGCTCGTAAGATATGGCAGGTACAAATAATGGGTGCTAACGTTCTAGATGTATGATAGCACTGAAATGTATCAGTAAGTTCGTTGTGAACGTAATTGCCATGAAAACGTCAACCGAAAGCGACGGTGTAATTTCGTTTCGTCCATCATTGGCTTCCTCGAGCATCTCTGCAAACACAATGGTTTAGTGAACACAGTGAACTTTGCACATAACTTTCATCCGTCATAGAAAAGCAGTCTCGGTGATCAGATTAAACAGACCGTCCGTTTTCAGCCAAGACGGACAATTCAATTCATGAGTGATGGTCTCCTAATGACGAGCAGTTAAGAGTGGTCCCACAGTTATTATTGCGACAGTTAGGGCTGAAAGCCTCGGTACCTTTGATTGCTGATCAACTACAGAAAATAAATAAATAGACTATGCTTTGTATTGTATTTTCCACAGGGCCTTCATATTTAATCCATTGCAGGGGCGGATCCAGGATTTCCCGTTAGGGGGGGTGCCCGGCCCGTTGGGGGGGGGACGCCAACCCCTATTTTCGCCCAAAATTTAGCGGAAAGTGCATGAAAACGAAGAAAATTTGGGCCGTTGGGGGGGGGG
>JBCAUI010511104.1:0-12558 GCA_038406195.1 Haplosyllis anthogorgicola | reverse complement strand
ACGTCATTTCCGCCCTGACGTGATGGAGTTTCCCGTATTTTGGCGCGAAACCGGGTTTTACAGCTAGTATTTCATACCGACCGTGTTACAAAATAGTCTTCAAAAGTTTAAAGTATGTACATGAGTAAACACACAGTCCATTGGCAAAGCGTGATAGATTTGAAGAGAAGGTTCCTCTAAATTAAAAAAACCCAGAAAAGTCGTTACGTCGAACGTAACGTCATGTGTCTGTCGAATGACGTCACAATATTACCATAGAAAACAACAACATGGCAATGGGACGGAAAGTGGGATGAGCCTCGTTTTCAGATGGTCGCTTTTTTAGGCGGACGACCACATATTCTGTCACTCGACAGACAACAACGTAGAAATAAAACCGACTTCCTTATTTCTTCAAGATTTCTCTTTTTGTAAAATTTTGGTGAATCCCCCAAAATAATAGGTCTAATTCCGGCTGCGTAAATTCTACGATCAGATACACGTGTAAACGTTGATGATACAATCAGATAATTGTACAGAGGTCTGGGATCAAACAGTCAGAAAACTCTGTTCGTACACAGAAAAGTTACGTATTAAAGTAATTGCGTATTTTCTACGTGTGATATGATATGATATGATAATGGATCTTTGTTACTGTGTGATGTTGTATTTATTACATGTTATGTGGGAGGAATCACTTCTCGTGTTTTGATTAGATAATAACACAGACAAGTCAACTTTATCATAAACGCAATTTATTTGTATTTTTATGATAAGAAATAATTGTTTTTGGATAACAATTATTGTTTAAATGATTTTTGTTATTGAATACAACTAAGAGACTGGCAGATCCAGGGGAACCAAAAAGTCAGCCCACTCCTTGACCACAGTCTAGAACGAGAATTATCCTAGTGGCTAAAGAGTCTATCGTTGGAAGAGCAATCAGTATGTACAGGCAGGTCTCCAGCCAATGAACAAGTTTGAACAGAGCTCACAGCCATGCACCCTAACCTTTCCCATCTGACAGGTTCCTAGTGCTTTTTTTTAGCTCATGGACATTTTAGGTTACCCATCAAAGAAGTCTATCGACGCATGCGCGATAGACTAATGAATTGTTTTTTAGAAGCGCGAGGTGATTCGCTCTCTTCTAAAGTTTTATAAAATTATGGAAATACCGCTGCAACAAAACTACGACGAAATTGTCATTTGAAGTTCAGGGTCATTTGAGGTCAAATTTTGGAGGGTTTTTTTCAGGAATTTTTATATTTTTAATATTTATGGTGTTTCAATGGCTATTTGCGAAGCAGGTGGTTTGGCCTTCGATTGAAAGGCATTCTTGGTTTTTTTTCTATTTTTGCTCAAGGATCTGATACAATTAAACCAACAGTTATGTAAATTTAACTTGCTAGATTAGTTTATTTGCCGAAAAGACTATTACTTACAGAATGTATTTGAGTAACATTACTTTTGTTTAGATCTAGTTGGTTGTTAGTCTTCAGTCGGAGTATTTTCCTGTAAGATGTGTTGAACTCTGTGCTCTGTCCATTGTAGATAAATGGGTTGATCAGGGCGTTGGTGAAAAATAGCAAAATTAACGCTTTGCTGACGTAAAACTTAACAGTGACGTCATATTGGATGTAGTTCTCGATGGCAGCAGGAAGAAACAGACCGTAATACGTCACAACTACAAGAGCCATCATTTTTGTGACCTGAAAAGTTCGACAAAATAAAAGAAAAATAAAATATAACCACAGTAGTTGAGATAACCCTTGTATTAGCCTTCTTGGAAATTAAGTTAGCAAGGCTAACTGGAAAGCTCATTCAGTCACAATTTAAAATTTATGAATAATATATTGGAATAGCCCCGTAGTACATTATATATTCCAGTAGTCAATTAAATTAAGAGTTAAGAGCAACAAGTTTCTTATTTTTAAGTGTTCCGAATCAGGGACACAGCTGCAGAAAAATTCATCATAGAAACTTTTTGTGGTCCGTTGTGGACTGGATCAATTTGTGTCAACTATGGAATAGGTTTTTGTACGCATGCAGAGCTGCAGAGCTCAAAGTTTATTTTTGTTCAGAAATTTTGTGAAATTGTTGAGATTTACATGATATTTATTTCCAGTTTGATTACCTCCTTGAATTTTTGCCAATTTAGAAATAAAATCCACGTGTGCCATTTATTTCTCAGAGTGAAATTACTTTGTTCAAAAATTTATAGGATTACATTCTCTATGTACGATAGATGTGCCCATTTCAAGCGATAATGTAATTTACAAATTTTTACTTTTCGATGTTGCAACAGTTTTTGGCTCTCACTGTTTTTCAAGGGACCTATCTGTTTGGTTCGTTTTTTCACCATGTATCCCACGGACAGGTACAGAGAGGTGCTGATCAATGAGGTGCACAGGTATGGAACTCCCAGCATGTACTGAAACACCTGAAATACAACACGTTACAAGCTTTTCAAAATGACTTTACTAGTGTTCACAACAAATACGTATTTTATAACCATAAGAGAGAGTATTACCCCACTATAGCGCACTTTGTCAAGGGCCAAAGCCGGGGATACCCCTAGGTGTCAACACATAAGCGTTATGTATTGATGCCAGAGATATCCCCAATTTTGGCTTTTAGTCAAGTGTTGACTAAGGGCCAAAACTGGGGATATCTTTGGCATGAACATCTAACACTTATGTGTTCTTGCCTCAGGATATCCCTGGTTTTGGCCCATTGACAAAGTGCGCTACAGTGGGGTAATACTCTCTCATATCGTTTATTTTCAAAACAGAATTGAAGAAAGTGTGCCCCGTCACACATAGGTGTGCTAATGAATTGTGTGTTCATGAAGGTTTAAATTTTTTGATAAATTTTAACTTGTAAGTCCAGTCAGATTAATTACCGCCCGCGTGTGCGGGAAGGTTATGTTTAACAGACTTTTCGAAAACCTCGATTGCGGAAAGAAAGGCAGGTGAACTAACAATATGACACTGTCTCAATATCGATTACAATTCTTTATGTAGAGCCATTTATTTACCATCAGGGCCATAAAAAACTGGTTTAGAGATATTCAGGGCGCCACTTGAGTACAGTGCAGGAAAATTGTATTGATTTTGGAACTGTTGTCTTATTATTCTCAACATATTAATTGAGAACAAAAGGATAATATGTGTACTGTCAATCATCTAGTACTGAGCACCAATAAGTTGCTTTTCCCCGTTTTTATCCTTTTTAAGATTCATAAACGTTTCAGGACATTCCACCTTCCCACATCCCACCTTCAGATATCCACCTGAAGTGGCGTGCATGAAGGCATTTGGAAATGCACTGTCACTAAGGCGACACTTGTAAATGTTTAATCGAAATTTTATAATGCGTTCACATAGAGGGACCCAGTACACAGAAATTGTATAATTTTTGAAACGAAAAGAACAAAAGCGAGAACGAAAGAATTTCATGCTGTGCTTTCGATGCGCTATTGTTAAACTTCTGATACGAATTCGTGTACTGCACTGATTTTCTCCCATGTAAACAACAGCTTTAAGTTATCGATGAATGAGTAACTGACCAGACTATTGAAGACGTTGCTCCAGATGCACAGGACACCGATACGCAGGTCTGGGTTCCGACCAAAGGCGACATCTAGCGTAGTGGAGAGGAGTATGAGCGACCACAGCGAACAAGCCGCAATGATCGTTCGTCTCCTCGTTATCGAATTACGGTAGAAAACCGGAGTCTTTATCGCCAGAAACCTGTGCAAATAATTTATAAATATCAGTTTATTTCTGATAAGATCAGCTCCTGGAATTTTCATATCACCTTGGGAACTCTTGAGGACAATAGCATTTCGAGCAAATGTTACTGGTTCCCCACAAAGAGCAGGGTGACTTACTTTGCCTGTCGAGAGCACACATGCACAGCTACTACTCTGTAAACAAGAATATGTAAAGTACACAATGCTACAACATGGTTTTGCATGAGTGCACCTTGTGGTATGCCATTGCTATGCTTGGATAGATCTAACTAATCTTTTGCGTTTTTGTTCGTTTGATGCACCTTATACCGACAGTCTATCCAATAATTTAACATTATTTTCTCGGTGAACAATCTAGCCACAACTTTGCTGTGGCAACAAGTGTAAATCGACCAGTAATGTGCACTGGTATGCTGTAGTTGTATCAAAAGAAAAAACACAAGTGTTGAACTAATAAATCTAAACGGGTTTTGATACACACACCAGAAGTTTATTTCTGATGCACTTTTTAATCATATAATTTCAGTACAATTATGTTCAACTAACATGAGCAGGTAAAGTTCCCTGAATAGAATAGCGATCGAATAGTGGTCGGATTCTATTATTAACATGCTATTTATCTAGATCTTGGGGCTCCAGACCAATCTTCATTAGTTGGAAAATATTATTTTATCGGAGTAACATCTGTTCGGTCATGTTATTAATAATACTTTATGTTAATCAATTAGCTTCAACATTCATATAATCAAGTAAATTTTTCAACCGTCAAGAGCACATCTTTCTTATGGCCCATATTTCCCAAAGTTTACCATTTTTTACCATACTTCAATGGGGATGGGCCCACTCCCACAAAACATGCAGTTATAAAATTGTATTGTTGTAGTTTCAGATAATGCAGGTGGCACCATCTTTTTCATTTAAGGGATTAAATGTTGATGACCTCATGCAGTTAGCTCTTTAGCTCAGTCAGTAGAGCATCTTACCCTTAAGTGGCAGGAACACTGGGCACAGGTTCAAATCCCACCTGGTATTTTTTTTATTATTTTAATTTTTTATATTATTTAATTTTTTATTATAATTTTGAATTAATTTATGCAAAAATTAAATAATATTTTACAGTAACAGTGAAAATAAGATAAGACAAGGATTTATTTTATTACATTACATTGCTATTTAAATGGAAATAACACCAATCTGTTAAACCTTGAAGTCTTATGTACAAGCCTCAATAGCTCAGCCAGGAGAGCATCTGTCTGTGGACTGAAAGGTACCCGGTTCAAATCCAGCTAGGAATTTTGGAAAAAAAAATTAATTTTGAAAATTTTAATCATAATAAAAAATTACTTGACTTTAAATTAAACAACTCTATTCCCAGTAACAGAGAAAATAAATAAATTAAGGATTAGACAAAAAATTAAATTTGTTCTATAAGAAATGCTTGACATGTTTTTTAACATGTTAATATCCTGGATTGTGCCTGGTCATGATTTACATGTGTACAATTTGTGTAAACATGCTGATAGCCTACATGCCAAATTTATACTTGAGTTATTTTATGCTCATTCCTTACATTGCTATTCAAATGGAAACAACACCAATCTATTTGATTAAATCTTGAAGCCTTATGTGCAAGCCTCAATAGCTCAGTTAGGAGAGCATCAGTCTGTGGACTGAAAGGTACCCAGTTCAAATCCAGTTTGGAATTTTGCAAAAAATTCATTTTAATTTTTAAAATTTTTAATCATAATAAAAAATTACTTGACTCTAAAATTAAACAATTCTATTCACAGTAACAGAGAAAATAAATAAATTAAGGATTAGACAAAAAATTAAAATGTTCTATAAGACATGCTTAACATGCTTTTTAACATGTTAACATCCTGGATTGTTCTTTTCATGATTTAGATGTGTACAACTTGTGTAAACATGCTGATGGCCTACATGCCAAATTTATACTTGATTTATTTTATGCTCATTCCTTACATTACTATTCAAATGGAAATAACACCAATCTATTTGATTAAATCTTGAAGCATTATGTGCAAGCCTCAATAGCTCAGTTAGGAGAGCATCAGTCTGTGGACTGAAAGGTACCCAGTTCAAATCCAGCTTGGATTTTTTGAAAAAAAATATTATTTTAATTTTTTTATTCTTAATCATAATTAAAAAAATAATTAACTCTAAAATTATACAATTTCATTTAGAGTAAGAGGAAAATAAAATAAATAAAGGATTATAAAATAAAAGTTTCATGAGACATGCTTAACATGTTTTGTCATGTTGATAGTCTAGAATGTTAAATCTATGCCTCTACATGGGATGTGCTGGTGTCTCCATCTCCTTTCTCTGGCTCATCTTTGGTTGTTTGGTGATGCTCAGCTGGTGCCACTGCCTAGCAATGCTCTCTCAGCATCACTGCCTTGGTGATGGCTGGGTGGTGCCCAGCTGTAGTAATCTATTTATAGCACTTCCACCCAGTTCCCATGTGTGCACATGTGCAAGGGGAGGTATTTGATGTGACATCATGCAAATGGCATTATGTCCAATACATCATCATGTTGGCATCACCCTCAGATGATGTCATCATGTTACCCCTTTAAAACAGTGTGGCATGTGCCCTAATTGCCTTTGCCTGGTTAGATTTAATAGGAGAGGGACTGCCAGCACATCCCTTATTCCCTGAGCAGCCACTCCCCTATGGGTGTTCAATCATTACACTTGTCTTAGTTCCTTTATTTCACTGCATGGCAGCCATAGCTGCCACTCTCTTAGCATTATTACCTAATTCTGTTGTGAATGATAACTGCACTGAAGGCAGTGCTACACCATAGAGTAGGACACTAGAGTGGGATTGCCCCTTTTGCCATAGCCAGTTAGTGGCTGGAGAGAGTAGTCACACTTGGTGCTCACATCATTAGCAGTATGCAGTGAGCGTATGTCACAAAGACATGATCCTCCATTAAACAGACAGGTGCTCTATTGACTGAGCTTGTGAAACTTGTACATAAGGCTTTAAGATTTAATCAAATAAACTGATGTTATTTCCATTTGAATAGCAATGTAAGGGAATGCCATAAAAAAATGTATAATCCTGATTTATTTTATCTTCTCCTCGATAAAATTTCATGCAATTTTTATTGTGACTAAAAAATTTAAAAATTAAAAAAAATTTTTTTTCTTCAAAAATTCCTTGCAGGATTTGAACCGGGGACCTTTCAGTCCACAGACTGATGCTCTCCTAACTGAGCTATCGAGGCTTGCACATAAGGCTTCAAGATTTAATCAAATGTATAGATTGGTGTAATTTCCATTTGAATAGCAATGTAAGGAGTGAGCATAAAATAAATCAAGTATAAATTTGGCATGTAGGCCATCAGCATGTTTACACAAATTGTACACATCTAAATCATGAAAAGCACAATCCAGGACATTAACATGTTAAAAGCATGTTAAGCATGTCTTATAGAACATTTTAATTTTTTGTCTAATCCTTAATTTATTTTATTTTCTCTGTTACTGTGAATAGAATTGTTTAATTTTAGAGTCAAGTATTTTTTACTATGATTAAAAATGTAAAAAATTAAAATAATATTTTTTTTCCAAAATTCCAAACTGGATTTGAACTGGGTACCTTTCAGTCCACAGACCGATGCTCTCCTGACTGAGCTATTGAGGCTTGCACATAAGGCTTCATGATTTGATGAAATAGATTGGTGTTATTTCCATTTGCATAATTGACATTGATATGCAATGCTGCCATCTGTCATTGCTAAGAGTTTTTCTGCCCAAACCAAACCTTGCCGAGAATTTTAAAGAACTGTTGCAAAATGAACTTTCTGAATAGCACCATTCATTAACTAAACTCTTTCAGACATATATTGTCTGAGAAATATTTCTTGAAAAACATTCATCTAAGTCTGACTTTTGACAGAAAGAAATTTCTGTGGACTTTATCTGCTTATCCTGTTCGATTGGGTAAAATATCACGTGCAAAAAATAGACTTACTTGCGTGTTACCGAACTATTTGAATTACAGACGAACATTGCCCAAGAAGATCATATGTCAATTCATTGATTGTCACTTGGCCATTTGTCTACAGAAACAGCTAAATCGTTCAATAAACTTTGTTACAACTGATCAGGTCTACATGTAAACCTACATACATCTAACTTCAACGATTTGATTATAACACGTTGACAAGCACCTTGTCATTGGCGGATTTAGGGGGGGCGCAGGAGGCGCGTGCCTCCCCCCCTCCCCCCCACCCCCCCCCCCCCACGGCCAAAATTGTCTTCATTTTCATACAGTTTTTCCCGATTTTTGGACGAAAATTGGGTTGGCGCCCCCCGACCCCCCCCCCCTCCACCGGCCGGGCGCCGCCCCCCCCGTACGGCAAATCCTGGATCCGCCAATGCCAGTCAATGCACATGCCTGCTGGGGCATGACAATTCAGTGTAATTCTGCATCAATGCAATAAACGTGTGAATGCTATTTTATATGGCGTACATACCGTGTAAGAATTAGTCAACAGTGAAGTATGACAATATGTGGAATTCCTCCTCAACATTTGACAGTTTGTTTTACAAGTACGTCTTTGCGTGTGTTAGAACTAAAACGTTATTTTTATCCAGTCAGCTGGGAAATTATCCTTTGAATGAAGCGTAACGAAACATGGGAACTTGTGATGTAGTGTTTCACCTGCGGTTTTCAAGAGATAAGGGTAAAATCACTTGGATTTTTTGCTTTTTTATTAAAAACGCGAATTAAGTGGCTAGCGCTCTGATTTATAGCAGTGTCGGTGGACAAATGTGTCATGTGATGCACCACGAGGGGAAAAAATATTAGGACAGACATCAAAATGACAGCATTTTTAAATAATTTTTAAAAAATCCGTGTATTCAATCATGGGGAAAAAATCACTGAATCACTGATTTCATGCCCGGCGCGGATGCAGGATTTGGTCAAGGGGGGCCCACTTTGTCAAGTCCCCCCTCCACCCGGATCCACCACTGTATTCAGTTATCAAAAGGGGAATTTTCTTGTAAATAAAAATAATGGAACAATTTGCGAGTGGTTTAATCAGGCTTTATTCGGTAATTCAACATAAATCCATGTGTAAAGGGGACGATTTTCTATGGTACTGACGTTGTATTTCACGGTATTTAATCCATCCGTCTTAAAACTGTCCTTTGGCCGACGTAATAATTTCATCCTATTATAAAGGAAGTAATAAACTCAAAAAAGATAAGTGGCAGAGACAAATAGCAAAATTCCTTACAATACTCATATCAAGGAAAGACTGATTAACTGATTAAAGATGTGGATCCAGAAACATTTTCCTTTTAAGGATAACTAAGTATATTTATACACTGTACTTTTTGTAACGGTTCCAGAAAGTTAGTTTGTCCGGTGGCGCCCCTAAACTGAAAATATTGGGCCCAGGAGGTGCCATTTTTATCTAATACCTATTTTACAGGGCAGTAGGGAACAAAATTGTAGCGTGTATTTATTGCCCGTCAAGTGCTGTCACAAGTGTTGGGTGGCAGGAAACTCCTATTATTTACCTCTGCAGTTCAGCAATCCATCACATAATTTTAGACATAAAATCGCGCTCTGTATGTTATACCTTCTACCCTACTGGGGTATGAGGCCAGACCTCCAGGGTCTTCCTCCTGGATCCGCTACTGGACTTACCCAAAGTCCACCCACAGTAAAAAGGAAGATAAACTTTGAATTAAAAATCTTTTCTAGAAGAAACATAAAACCATTGAACATTACCTCACTCCGTTTTTTGGATTACCCTTGTCTCGGTTGTGTTTTATCATGGTGTAGCGCGCGACTGATTGCGGGTACCGGTAAACCTGGCGCAATTGCGATAAAACTCTAAAATTTTACGTAGAGAAACCGATTTAACAAATTAACATTACCAAAATTTCATGGTATTTGTAAAATTTGTATTTCTAAAATAAAAGATAAAAGGATGGTATGTCAAATGATTTATGTCATCGGTAATCAGGGAAGCAAGGTCTACATGTCTACAAAGTCTGTTGGTGGAGCATATTTGTGCAACGAATTATTTCAATTCAGAGCATTGCAATGAATTAATCTATTAACTAATCTATTATTAAAGACGCAAATCAGTTATTTAGCTCTGACCCCTTGTTAATGTTTCGTCTGTAAAAACATTTCAGGTTTGTTTGCAATTCATGAAATGAATTTTTCAGCTTCATGACTGCTTGAACTATTTTGAAATAATAAAACAGGGGGTTCAGTGCAGACCATATTTCCATATTTCTTTGGTACTTTTCTTCCAGTGATGCATTCAATTTAACACTCAGATTTTTCACCCCTTTTCTTATCACATCCGTTCAAATTGGCTCCAGTGAAATAAACATAGAGAAGAGTTACCTTCCGGATATTTCATCATCCTCTGCTCCCCATCCGTAAAACATATTAGAATATCCGTTCACTCGTTCAAATTCATTTGGTTTGAATAAAACAGCACCACCAAAGATATATGTATACCAAACGCTACAAATGTACAATGATTACTGGGATATGTAACAGAAGAATCATAGCAGGAATGGATAAACTTTCTCTCTATTCTATTGTTCGTGTGAAAAGCGTGGAATGACATTTCCTAAGCTGTAACAATTTATATTATTACACAATATATATTCACACTGTACTATTGATGTTTTCCAAGTGAAGCCAGGTGTGCTGACATAAATTTTATGATTGTACGACAAGATTGTAAGAAAATGTATTTACCGATAGTTCACTTTATTGTTATAACCAGCAACGTGTCTTGGAGAATTCAAACAGGAATAAAAGTTCCTGTCGTCTTCCGGAATCATGTCAACATCATGGAACACAACACAATCAAACTGGAACAACTTTCTTGCTTCTAAATATCCAGAATTCATCAGCGCTGCTTTGTTGAATATTGCTGGTTTGGCCTGAAAAGTGAGGATAAAGTGTAATTTTTCACCAGCCTGCTTAATAGCGTAAAGTTTGATAGAAAATTTTAAAATAAAACATAAAAAGTTGCCAATGATCACAACATGCCACTCTCAACTTCCTGAACTTTGAATTCTGTGGTGGTGTCGGTTTGTCAAATGATCCAGTGGCCAACTGTGGCCCCAAAACTACGTGTGCGCTGATTCATGATTAGAGGGGCGACAATGTTTACCCATCAAAAAACTACTGCAGTCATGATATAAATTCCGTGAATGCATACGCTAACAAAATATATGGGTGATGATGTATTTATGTTTCTTAATCTTCGAAAATTCGATTCTTTTATTGTTATTGTTACATTTCTTGTGCTTTTATCGTTTTGTCTTTTAGCAGTTACAGATCACTAACCTGTTCAACCAAAAATATCCTGTACTCAATCTGTTGTCGCTGTAGTAGTGGATGTAGATATTTGAGTAGAATATTAAGATGACTTTGTCTGTCTCTGAAGGGTATAACAATAGCAACTCTATTCCGTGAATAACAACCTGTAGGTTTCCAGTATCCACCTGGTTCCACTTCACTATTGTTCTTTTCCACTTCAGACAAACTTGGTGCCATCGAAGCATCAAGATATGTACTGTTGACATAAGGTGTCCTGCCTTCTGCAAAAATGAAATGTACCTACATCATCATCATGTATTTATTCACATCTGTGCACAATTTTGGTGCTACAAAGAATGAATATAAGTGTTATTAAGCGATCTGCCAAAGTGCTGCGGGTCACAATTACAGATTGAGTACACCATTTTTTCCTGCGTACTTTTTGAAATTACTTTCATATTGTTTATCAGTTTGGTTTGGTTTTAAATTAGATTCTTTATTTCACATGGGCATTACATTTTGGCTGGGCGTATTTTTTTCATTTTATGGTGACAAAATTTGTTTTGGTATAAAACTTTGCTGCAACAGAAGTGGATCAACCACATTTACAAAAAAATTCCTTATTTTTAACTTTTCATTAAATTTTATTTTCTTGGTTGCGACATAGTAAAATTTTAATTCATTGTGTTATTATGTATATTTAAATTGAATTGAATATATTTGACTGGTTTTTTTTTTAATTTATATTTCTTTTCAAGTAATATTAGTAAACAAATAATGGAGAACTAGGTCAGTTTGACATTTTAACACTTTAGGAAATACTTAGTCTGCAGTAACAAGTTTCAATAGGAATTTATTGCTAACAATAATTTTGAAGATTCTGCATCATATGAGTATACTTCTTTGGGATTCTGAGATGGAAAAATTGTTAAAAATAAGAAATGTTCTTATTTATGAGGATATTCCATGTAACTGCGGGTGATACCTTACTGTGCAATGTAAAAGTCACATTGGTAACACCAGGTTCCCGAATCGATCCTCCACAGAGTGACAGTTCCACCACAAAAAGACTAAATTCTATGTGGTGGAATATCTATTTTCCTCAATAATTCTATCTATAAGCAATATAGCACAAATTAAAGGATTTGATATGCTAATGCAATCCAAGACTATTTTATATCCTTTGACAAAACTTACATAAATTTAGCAAAAGTCAACTAAATAGTTGCTGAATTGATTAACACATATATTTATGTTTAATTTAGGTAAATTTGGTAGGGGCAAAAATGTAGTATTTTGGATATATTTTGCAATAGAATACTTTTGTTTAAGCAATTTCACTTAATTTTTGAGATACAATTTTTCATGTTTGCTAATTTTTTCATTGTTTATTGCTAAAAAAAACCCCACACATATTTCTTTCATTAAAAGTGTTCCATGTCAAGATACAACCAATCCACTATATTTTTATGTCCATTAAATT
>JBCAUI010511093.1:0-12559 GCA_038406195.1 Haplosyllis anthogorgicola | reverse complement strand
TATACTGGCCGATTTAGACCAATATCTGGTGTGCAGAAACATTACCAGTGAAGGGTCACAACTTCACCTGGTAACATCTACTCCTAATTTTCCGGGTATTTTAAGGCTCACACTTGAGAATTGAGTCATAAATTGCTATCTATCACTATTTTTAAAACGCCATATTTTAACTTTAAGTAGCAGTTTTCAAACGATAAATTAAGATTTATATCCAGTACAAATACAATTTTATGTGATGTACATTGTTAAAACTTTAGGATGTAGCTTTAATATTCCTAGTTAAGAAATTAAGAATTGTGAAGCAAATATAATTTTGCAGAATAATTTGAAAATCTTCAACATAGTTAATAGTAAATCATAAACACAATTTGACATTCTGCTGAGATTAGTTTTTGATATCAGAATTCTCTAAATAGGACCTCCTTGACTGTTTACGTTTTGGCTGTTTATTTGTAACGCAATATGGTGAGTTCCTCATGCATTACATATAAGGGTAGGTTGATACATGTGTGCGTCAAACCTTTCTCACAGTGTATAACTTCAAAGAACTGGACAAGCAATAGAAGGAATCTTCAAAAGTTAACAAATCAAGAAATTCCTATGAGATTTGGAACAATAGCACATCAAAAGCACAGTGTGAAATTCTTTCGTTCTCTCTTTTGTTCTATACTGTTACAAATTAATAAGAATTTTTGATTTGCTGAACGAATATTAATGTCAAGATTTCTTTCGGAACACCATGCTGTTCTATTGACGGAAACAAAAACACAGTGTGAAAATCTGTTGTCTCACAATAGATGCATTGTTCTTCTTCCGAAAGCGAAAGAGTGATTTTTATGCGTTATGTTCATGCAAATGTTCTTAATAAGGTGAACTGGAGTGCTATTGTACAAATGACCAAATATCGGAATTTGACAGATCCCTTAAGCCAGAGTGATCAACGAATGTCTTAGTGCCAAAATATTATTTCTCTAAATGACATCTAATGCAAAAGACATGTCAAATAAAGGATGGACATTTAAAGCCCAAAAAAGTTCAATGTTACATACATTTTGAAAAGTGAAAAATTAATGGAAACATCTAAAGGGCAGAACCAAAGTCATGATCACATCAAACACGAACCACATAACTACATGTAGAATCCCTGTCAATCTGCCAGGGAAAGGAGAGAGGATCAAAACCATCCAAATACAGACCTAACTAAAACATAACCAAATCTAAGTTACTACAGACCTTTCGCATTTCTGCAGCAGTCTTCTCCTTTTTTTCTTCATTATTTTCCTCAGTATTGTTGTTTTTATCCGCCATGATAAGAGTAAGTACAAGGAGAGTTAAGATCACAGTGTTTGGCACATGGAGATGGATCCTCCCGCCCTTTATGCGGCCGAATCACTCAGCGCGATCCCTGCTCTTTCCTGTCGCATCACTGTGTATTCCTCCGCGTGTGTTCAGTCGTTCACCTGTGCTAGGACTGAGCGGCTGAAGAGCCTCTGATGTTGTGTACTTTTATCTCAGCTATGTAGAGTAAGGGAGGTTAAGCACAACGTTTTTTATGTCCAAATATGGGCCTTTTTTCACATAGTATAGTTTTCAACAAGTTGTAAAGCGAAGAATTGTGGTCTGATATTGTCGGATTCGGGGATGACTCTAGAGTTGCGCGCCCCCTCCGACAGCTTGAATTTTCTTCACGTTTATGAGGTTTTGCCCAATTTATTTTTTTTTACAAAATTTTAAAGGAATGTTAATGGGGCACACCCTTTTGGATCTGGCACTGTCGGAGGAAACAGTACGCGGAATTTGTATCAGTTTCGAAACGTCTGGAACAAAAGAAAGAACATAAGAATTTCACACTGCGCTTTTGATGCGCCATTGTTGCCAAACTGATACGAATTCCGTGTCCTGTCACTAGAAATCACCCTGTTCTGTACTTGAATAAGTCATCGCCGTTACGCTCGCTGTTCGGGTTCAGAATCTGGCGATTTCTCGATTTGGTCACATCTTCTCAGACGTATGAAGTGACGTAAAAACGGGGTGTTAAACCTCACTACTGTACCGTGGGAAAAGTTGCTCTTTCAGTGCTGGATCACAAGAGAGCTACATACCAGTGTAGGAGACACCTCCCTCCCTGTCCTATCTCTCTCTATCTCTCTATAAGGACATGTTTGCTTGACAGACAAGAGGCCAGAGGGGCCAGAAATATGCGCTGTATGTTATGTGAGATGTGTCTGGGCAGTGTAGTACTGTATGTGTAATACCTAAATGTGTACAAAGTGCCTTTTGGTACTTAATAACAAACTACAAATGAAAACAATAACTCAATACAATGGAATAAATTCCACCGTCTGAAAGATCTTTGTGATGTAGCAGGAATGCCCTTTCCTATGACAGAACAATTTCATTACATCAGGTTAAAATAAAATTGCATGTTTGTTAATGTATGTCTTTGAAAACATTTTTCATTTTACTAAATTATAATGAACTAAAATTCACATTTGTGCACAAAATGAATTCTAACATTGACGAAAACACTTTCAGCATGAAATGTACTTCATTTTACGCACAATAGAATTTCACACCTTGTCGTTTACACGAAAACTGATGCAGGGTGAATTTGTATTGTTTTCAAAGTGAAGAGTCGTGAGCGAAAGTTTCATCATCTGCATTTGTTTTCTGACACGTCAAGTTCAAAACAAAACGTTTATATTCACTGTTGGAAATAGAGTTACAACGTGGTAAAAAGGTTGATGTTTGGTCAGACAAATACAGAAACACCATCATTCTGCCCCGGGCCGTGTTGTGGCCGTGGAATTCCGATTAATTCTGTCACAACACAGTCAAACCTTTAATTATTTAAACCAATAACCGTGACGTTTGGCATCACTGAACCTGGGCTCCTCACCTATTGATACTGGGTCTATGATTAACATACCGATCGTAACAGAAGATAGTACAAGTGATAAGTCAGAGAAAATCTGCCTAATATGAAGAGTATCGAAAAGTTCCATCACATTGAAATAAACAATGGTTATTGTTTTTTTGTCATTTTGAAATGCTTTAAAACACAGTTGTAGACTAGGTTGGTCTACCTTTGCGCACAATTGCTTTATTTGATAATCATGTCTGAAAATCTTATCAGTATTGGAGAAATACTATTTAAACCTGTTCATTTATGTTTGTCAATAGTTCTGATGATGTGGCATTCATTAATATCAAAGGTTCTCAAGTGAATAGAAATTTTAAGAGACGCCACCTCAATGTTAGGAGGGTATCACACACACTGTAACGCATAAATCTCATGCTGCCCCGTTTGGCAGATCCCCGGGACGCACTTTCCTACAGCTCCAATTTTCTTAACATTCGTGGGGGATTTGCTCATATTTTCCCTTTTTTTAACAAATAATTTATCTGGGCGCCCTCATACGGGGAATCCTGAATCTGCCAATATTCTCCGTTTATCAGGTTGGCGAGGAGTAGGTTTAATTTGAGTTGGTGAGGCTATTTCGAGAACAAGGTTTGTTAAAGCAGTAGAATATATTGGAACGTGGGTGTTAGATGTCAATGCTCGGCGGTTGACTTTGATACTCCGCCAAGGAATGCGACTCTCACCGCACCGCCCACACACGCGGGCCACCGGCCGGGCGGGCGTGCACTTTTTTACACCGGCCCGTGCTGGTCCCAGGCCTGACGAGAGTTACCGAGCAACCTTTGAACAGTGTTCATTCTATTTGTCAAAATAGCTGCAGATATTGATTTTAGGTTACGACAATAGAATCGCATGAAATGTCTTTGACTTGAATAAAAACATCTACTGTTCTGTACTTTTTGATAGAGGTTTTGTTTTCACTTTAGATGGTTCACCACTGGGACAGACAGAAGAATCAGTGCGGTTGGACCAATACGTATAAACATCACAATCATACCACCTACAAAATTTGGTGCCCAATAGTGTACTTATGATTTGTTATTTTCCACTCACTCGAAATAAGATGACTTTTGTACTAATACTTAATGTACAGTGATCTGGGGAATCAATGTTCTACTTGAAAAGGTTTATGGGTTAGGATTTGAGGTAGATAGAGACCCTGAATCTACTTATGTCCTTATATGTCCATATCCCTTGCCACGCTAGTGCACCGCGGTCTGCAGTCTGTGCCTCAATTAGTTCCGATCCGCGCACGTGCCCGATCCCGTTCCGAATAGTAATAAGAAAGGTTAGAGGTTTGCACTGTTTAATCGCAATAAAATTTGATACTTGATAATTCTCAATGGACACTTAACCGAAAATAGGATGTGTCATTAAATATACAATTAATATCAGTTCTGCAAATTTGAGAGCCTTTCGAAACAAAGGAATTGCACAAGGACAACATAAAAACTCATGTCTTCAAATTGATTGATTTATCTTCTTCTGATACTTCTGTACTTTTAAACTTGTCTAATTTCTTATGAAAAAGCCAATCAATACCACTTTAATTGTTTATTTTTAATGCATTTACAACTGACTTGAATGATATTTACAATATTTATTACACAAATTTGAAGTTTGCAATTATTATAAATTTGATGGGAAATAGACATGCAATGTAGGTTGACAAATTTTGAAATTTGGATTATGGTAAAGAAAAATCTTTATGACCTGAATCCATCACGTGTGTACTGAGGCCGTGAGAGGAAATCCCTCGGTTAAAATATTTATTTCTTTGTCAATTGATATAATTTACATTTTTTGTGTATTTATTTCAATTGCATGTCATAAGCAAATAAGGAGCCACAGTCACACAATGCAATCCTTTACAATTCCTATTGAGAGTGGGTATGCCATACTTGAGCATGCTTTGATTTGATTCTTTTCTCAGATACTATTAGTCTGTTTCCCATTGGTAACAATAAGGCAATGCTTGAATTGCAGGTTGTTTTGTGAGCAGGTATTTACGTGAGTCAGTACAATCATGAGTAGTCAGGACTTATTTTCCATGTTTTTGCTGATTCTTTTTCAGTGACATTTGAACTTTAAAACATGAAAAGTGGAGGTAATAGGTGAGAATGATTAGTTTCAGCAAGCTTTCACACAAAAGCCTATGATTCTGCATTCAAAGAGGAAAAGAATATTGAGATTGTAGATTACATTACAAAAATGTGTGACTTAACCTTCAGAACAAGAAGTTATACTCTTTAACCGAGGGAAGTTATGTAATATCTCAATTAGGGTTATTATGGACAAATTGTTACAACACATAATAACGTCAGTGTGAAGGCAAAAATTATCCACCTTGTGGTCATCATAAAAGAGGAAAATTTGGTGAAAATGTAGAATTCCTCTTTTGTAACTGTACCAATGAGACAAAATTAGTTTTCACAAATGATAATGTCCAATGCACCAGGACATAGGTCTTCATTATCATACCAATGACCTTGGGTCTTGATCCTTGACAGACAGAGAAGTCCACTGATAGAGTATATCAAAGAAATGTTACTATCATCAACAGGCATCAGGATCTAATTCTGACACAGTGAACTTGGTGTTTCCCACACAACTTCAATGTACCCCTATATTAGGGAATGTGTGTGCCCATGTTCAATCTTATTGCTACAGGCCAGATCAGAGGGCAGTGTGGTCCAGTAGTGTTACTACACTATAAGGGCACCAAGGGTGATGATTCTGGGCAAAGGTCTGATGGCAGGTGTCTACAGAAACCTGGACATCTTCACCAGTACTATTAAGGGTCTCGTAGAAAATTACCAAATTTTCTTCATGGGAAATTATCTGTATCATCAATAAGTGTCAACAGGCCATGTTATAGAAACTATTATAAATCAGGGGAATATTTCACCTTGGTGACACAAGATTGTAAAGTCCTACCAATTCATTATGGCTTAGTTATAAGGTCGTGGCAAATCAGTGTAACTAAGTTGTAATTTCTTGCAGGGAAGGTCATTTTCTGTTATGTATAGGAATGTTTCAACATTTTGACTCTCTAAATTGTCCACCATGACTGGTTGCTTGTCCAAAATTTATGTTCAGTTTCCCCTCCTGGGAAAAGATAAGTATAGTGGTCAGACATTCTTTTAAAATATTGGGATCATTTTCTTTGTCGTCCATTTAAGAGTCATAGTCCTTTACGGTCCTATCTTTCTGTAACATTTAGGAATTAGATTATTTGTGTCGTAATTTAAATATATGGTTATATATATATGATCCATACCATTATTTTTTGTATGTTGTTAATCCACTACTCAACCCTAGTTATTGCTTATTAACAGTTGATTTCAATCAGCACCTGCCATTCATAAAGGTACTTTGTAAGTTCAAGTAGATATTTATATCTCTTCAAAAGTGCAAAGCAATAGGCAATCCCAAAACAGGACTGGGCGCATGTGAGGATCAAACCCACTTCAACAACAGGAGATTAAGGTTCAAAAGTGCACGCCCACATAGACAATAAAATAGTACAATTTATATAGGTATAACTAGTGAGGTTAACTACCACGTGCTGCTGTCCAAGTATATACGTTCATTTTTGAAAGCAGCAAAAACTTTAGCAAGCTGCAGGTGAAGAAATTTAGTTTCAATAAATAACCAGTTTTTACATGAACAGCAAACGTAACGAAACGTGAACGTAACGTCGTCAAATCATTCGGCGACGTTACGTTTCGTGATTTCGCAATTGGCTACAAATTATCAGATGTACGTTGGGACGTAACAGTTCCTAGAATTCCTATCAATTTGCAAGCGTGCAGAACAAGAAAAGTTCCTGCTGTGCTTTGAATGTGCTATTGTTCCAAGACTGATAGGAATTTCATCCTCTGAACGTGGCGCTTGACCTTGCTAATAAAACAGAACAATACAGATCTATATTTGTACATGTATAGTAAGTATGTATTGGTACACGTTTTGTCTCAGGGTATGTGTACTAGGATCCAGGGTTTGTCTCAGATAAGCGTATCTCGAGACAGGCCCGAGACGAGCACGATCCACCTAGTGCACCAGGCGTGCGATATGTGGAGAACACGCTTTGTGTTGTGAAATAGTAAACTTATAACATGACCGGACTTGCTTTTGAACTGTATAAATTAACTGTTTAATTGACAATATTGAGGATACTAGTGCTAAAGAAAAAAGGTCCCAAAACTGATAATATTTTTGATAAAGGGCAGTAATTAGAGTTTGAAGTTCACATTTCACAGTCAAAAAATACTTCTTGGATAACCGGTACAATCGTCGGCATTTTCGTCTCAGGGTTTTCCGTAAAGTATGTTGTTAGAGATACAGGTATAAATCAGGGGAAAATTTCATCTGAACCAAATAATGATAAAGATTTCCTCTTGGCAGCATTTTGCCTTTTAATTTAAGACACTAATTTATTTTGTGTTTTAGAAATAATTAACCAACCTTAATTTATACTTTTGAAGATTGACTTTACAGAAATAAAACTCTACCTCGTTGATCTTGCTAACGGGGCAATTTCGTTCACCTTGCCTATTGTCTAAGGAGCAGCTGCCCTATAAATACCTGGAATTAGCTCCACACAACTTCTGATTAATAACTTACGTATTTCTCTCAGATCTGCCACATCCTTTAAAATTTAGGATCTGATTATGATATTAAATATGAGTGACATTTGTCACCATCCGTAGGTTATCCGTGGATGGGAAGCCAGAGAACACAAAGTCCGTGCTACGCTTTTTTTTCATTAGATTTTACCCTAATAATGACTTAATCGTTGGTATTTCCGATCTACTTCTTTTTGTTAACCACCAGACTGAAAAGTATCCAGCCTTCAACAACTGATAAGAAAACGTTACAGAAAAGTTACAAGGATCTGATTTTTTCTTGAATTTAAAGAATTTTGCTAAAAAAATCTCACGTTACAAGAGTTAAAAATTTTCTCACAAATGAAAGACCAAGTCAAGTGATGTACCCAGATAAACTTATCTCCTGCCTAGTTCTCTATATTTTTTCTCTTTGTCAGAGGTCAAAGGTCACTACAAAGGAATTAGCAAAACATGAGAAGTTGGTATTGACTACTCATGATTGTACAAACTCACGTAAATACATAGGAATCACAACCAGTAATCAGTGATTTCTACCATTGAATACAACCTCAGATATATCTCTGCAAACATCAACCAACTAGAAGGAGACTTGTATGGAGTTTATTGTGTGAAAAATCTCCTTATTTGCTTATGACATGCAATTGGAAAGAATTGAATGAGGAATGTAAATTACATCAATTGAGAAAGAGAAATATATTTTCTCAGACTACTACAAGTGTAGTGTAAGGATGCTTGTTATTTGCAATATGTATTACAAAATAGGTGGTTTGCAGTGTAAAAGCTTAACATGAAAAAAAGTTGGCACTTTGAATTCACATGACATGGGTATATTTTTCAAAACTTTTTACTAAATTATTTAATGTATTCCCATTAAGAAACATAATACTTTACATGACTTTACTACATAGTTGTAACTTGTAGATTACAGCCTATGACACATAGATCAAGCCACAAGAGCACCTCACTCATTACCATAATAAAGACAAGAAATATTTCCTAGGTTCTTGATGACACTGAAATTTCTCAAAAGTAATAGAAATTAATTTGATTTAGGCCAGTAGCTAGTAAGTTCATGATTTTAAGGTATCAAGTTACACCTAAATTAGCATTATCAAATAAAAAAGTTACATTGCTGGTGTGTTGCTGCTAGACAAACATTAGATTTGCATTCTATCTGTAGAGGTTTCCAGAGCAGTTGACAAGGGTACTTTATTTAAGAAACTTATATTTGATCAAATTTACAAAAATTATTTACACAAATAAAACTCAGTAAAAAGATATTCTTAGCAATTCATATTTTAAGCATTGGAAGAGTTTTCTTCCTTTATGACTTAGACCAAAGACCCTCAAAGGGTGCAAATATAAAGTGTGGCATTAAATATGATTTGTTAAGACCTGTAACATTAAAAATGATGCATTGATTAGCACTGAAATGTCTGAAACATACACCAACAGATGAAAAGAAATGAAACATATATCATAGTTTGCTTGTAATGTTACATTCACTAAATGAACTAGTTTACACTTTTATTCGTGAAGTTGAGTTTCTATTTCACATTTAAATCCTACCATTTCGACAACCGTACACAATATCAAAGCTCATCAGTGAAAATCCCCTTATTCCACCATGTAATCTGCAGATATAATTACTATTGTCCATGTGCAAAGATTGGCACACTAAAAGCATGTTTTCACCCACTTTTCCATATACTTTTACTTATCTACCTTATAATTTTTCTACAAGATGTGTTTTAATAATATACCTGTGGTAGCTCAGTCTGGTTTACCCAAAATGAACCCTGTAATTAGGTGTGTATTAAATGAACAAAAAAAGTCTAGGTGAACCAGATTTATCAAAACCATATTTCTGAGCACATATAATATACTACAATAACAATATTTTTTCTATGCCTGTTGCATTTTATTGTGTGAGCTATTTAGCTTTTCCCATGAAATTATGTTTTCAGGCATGTACCTTTCGTAGTTTACAGACAGGGATAGTTGACACTATTTAACAAACCTAAATGGATATGATCACTTAAATTATATAGTGTAGTAAATCTTGAGATGCCTATCATCATTTGGAATATGCCAGGTGGGCATTCCCATTCAAAGAGTAAAATAATTATGTTGCTGCAAGACCAATGTTTGTGTCACAAATAAAACGAACCATCAATGTGGATCAGCAAATTAAAAAGATGAAATGAATTTAAATTCCAAGATATTGACTAAATTCATAGCCTGACTGCATTGTCCACTTATTTCCAGATATTGCAACCACTGTGCATTACTACCTCAATAGAATGCCACTTACTCCTGGTTTACCATCTACTAACCAAGTACCCAGTAATTTTGTGGTGTCATTCTAAGTTAAAGGTGGCAATATTTACATACTTGTGTGTCAATACAGCACCTTATTTGCATTAAATTATGGTATTTAAGCATTAATTAAGCACAGTAATAAGTATGTGCTGTGTGATCAAATTTTGTGGTAAATTTAGCAGAGGAATAATTGAACCTTCAGGAGTGAATGTGGATTACTTTTACCACGTTTGCGCACTTCAATATCCTGCCTCTTCAATTTCAAGTGTAAATGTCTTATTTTACGCTTTCGAAAATGAAAAATTATGCAAAGATTTTAAAATATTTAATTAGTTACCTATGTGTCAACGTTGAATTCATGTTTGTGGACATGCACGAGATCTGTCCTCAAAACTAATTTTACATTTGTCAATTTGTTAATCTTTTCCTGAAGGATTTTAGCCGAGTTAAAAACTGACCATTTCTGTCCATATTTGAAAAATATTTTGAATGTTGTGAAGCAAGAATTTAACGCTGTGATATTGCAGTGGATAGAAGCACAGCATGGAAATAGGGATGGCTCTACCCTCCAACGTGAAATTCTGGACCCGTCCCTGACCAGTGATAGATTGAATGCAAATTTCTCTCTATGACAAGAACAACGTAAATTTTTATTGTGTTAATTTCTTGTGATGCAGTGGGGTACGAAGTGTAGTGTGTATTTGTTGTCCGTCAGGTGCTGCCACAGTTGTGCGGTGGCAGAAAACCATTACCATTGCAGTTCAGCACACCATCACATGATTTTAGCTATAAAATCGCGACTTGTATGTCACACTTTGTACTCTACTAGGTTTCACAATTGACAGGATTTTCATTTTCTATTTAGGTACTTTTATTCCCAGAAGAGGTTTTTTAACTTTTCCGTAAAACCGTTTAAACGTTTCTTCTGATTCCAGTCATGAATCTCATCCGTATTAGATATTCAGCAGGTAGTCTCGCGGGCAGGTTAAGTTTCACGACTTGTTTTTAGCATCTTACTGACAAAAACAATATCAATAAATACGATATCTTCTTCAAGACATGACATACATAGTGAAGTGATACCTCTGTCATGTATTTTTATTTCAAAGTAAAGATTTTTGTGCACATTCCTTGACAAAAAATAATGGCCACCCATTTCGGCAGGAAGCGGTCCGACCCGATTTTCACTTCGATCTCTAATTTTTTTTAGACTTTCCAAAAAAGGGAAATATGGAAGAAATTAGTAAATTCTATTTGCTTTTATTAGTAGAATATTGGAACATTTCGATTTTGAACTGTTGATTTTGTACGTTTAAAAATATGTCCCACCATGTCAGAAATCTATTGTTTCATTGCGCACAGTGTAAATGTGACAGAGGATAAAATTCCTATCAGTTTTGGAGCCGCGGAAATTCAAAAGTACAGAGTGGAATTATTTTGTTCTTTCCTTTGTTCTCCACGTTTACAAAGTGATTTCAGGAATTTCAGAAGCTGGACTCAAATCATTTTTAATGTCCCGCAAGAATTAAATTTCATTTAATTTCCTTGACTTTACACAGACACTTTATTTAAATATGGACGTTCACACAATATTTTGTAATAACAGTTTCAAGGCTGTAGTACAACATTTAGATCTCACTTGCAATGTGCAGGACCTTTGTACAAGGAATGTACACCACATGACAGGTTGCCTATTATTTCACAAATTCAGTGTAAATAACAAATATCCACACAATACAAGACACCATTATTTGCCATCCACACCACTGTCAGCTTGTTACTGAATATCTTAAATACTTTTAAAGTCACACCAAAAGTCAGCACTATACCATATAAGGAAGAATGGCGCGGGACAGTCAGTTACATCAACAGCACATTAAATTACACAACTAACACAGATAAAGTAGGAGATAAGAATTGTGGAACATGGGAACCTGATTTCACACAAAAGAAAAAATAAATAAATTAGTACTTCAGATAAGTTGTAAGTAGCGACTTGTAATGAGATTTTCTATCAAGTATTTTTTCCCTGATCTGTTTTAACATGTTCTTTTGTTTTGTGAGACATACTATGAAACATACCATGAAACAAGACAATGAAACTAAAATGAAACATCAGGCCTGCCTGAACTTGTCTCCATATTTGTTTCCTTCACTTGTTTCAAAAGGACTTTAATGCCGAAAGATTGCATTCCTTGAAATAAACCATATTAAGTATTCATAAATTGAATAGTTACTAAGTTATGAGCAGGCAATAAGTTTAGAAATTAATTTTGTACCAAAACAGGGTAAATTATTTGCACTACGAGAAAATAGATTTCTTACATGACGTGAAATATTTTTAAAACCATCAGTATTCAATTGAACAATTTTGAGATTCCAATCCTAAATGTCACGAAGTGAGAATAATAAATACTAGTTGAAACCTGGTTTCGCGGTTTATTGTGGGAAACTCTGTCAACACACAAGTAAAAGTACAGGAAAATACATCATATATTGGAAATGACATCATAGGCATTGATGATGTCATGGTCACATGACATTATGACATCATAAGTAAACAAACCCCAAATAGTATAAAACAGCCAGCCTGAAAGCTTCCAAGGCAGAGAATCAAATGTTGTGCTACAGGGAGCATTGTCAGGCATTAATCTGAAGTCTTGGTCAACTTCACAGGTATTGT
>JBCAUI010511082.1:0-12560 GCA_038406195.1 Haplosyllis anthogorgicola | reverse complement strand
CGACCAACTTTCCCCGCTTATATCGATTCCGCTTATATCGATATCCCGCTTATATCGATATTTTTTTCCGCGCCAAATATATCGATATAAGCGGGGACGAGTGTACTTAAAATCCCAAAGCTTTTGGGACCCTAATGCATGTCCCATAACCCATGCAACTTGGGGTTTGCTTCACTCGCATTCAGCCACTTTAAACTTTCAGGTGTGGACGAGTACTTTCCAGTGTGGACGAGTGGATTCCAAATTCCACTCGTCCAACAATACGAGTGATTCAGAATCCTTAACCACAAGCCTGAGGGGAGGCTGTAATTTAAACGCTCATGAATAAAAGTGCTTAAAATCCAGCAGTGTATTAATTAAATGTGCCCATTAACCTCTTGCATGCCTATCCATCAATAAACCTTTGGCCAGGCTCTGGTAATTTGTCAACTTTTCCGACAGTGAACATGCGAAGTGCTAGGCCTAATTTGATGATTTTATACCTCGCCAATTTTCAAAAGAGTACAGGGCTTTTTATTTTTTTAATACATTGAACGCTTCTGGTAATATTTTGATGGTACATGTACGTTTGTATGTGTGTGAATACGTGTGGGGCAAAATTCCTTCACATTACATATGTTTTTTACAGACGGATTGTCCAGTTTTCTGGATCTTACGTGTATGAAGTCACACCAGGTAAAAGCATTAAAATCAAACATTAATTGATAATCTTACCGTGAAAGTAAAACAATGTTTTCTGAAACCAGAAGTGAATATTTTTTCTCCCTTTTGCCGGATAATACGTCAAAGCTACTTCATATTTTATACAGGTTGTTGTACGAGAATCTTCAATGTGTGGTATGTCACAGGAGCTCATGTGGGACAACATAAAAGTTTTGGCAAATGTAGATCATAGGAGTTCATGTTGCAGTTGACACATCGGTTAGGCTTGCATGCGATGAACTAGAGGACTTCTGTAAATTAACATAAACCTGCCAAATGTAACACGAATTTGTTCTGAAAGCAAAAAAAATTTTTTCACCCTACAAGAATAGTAACTAAGATAAAAAAAGTGGCAATATAAAATTTCTGTTGGCAGTATTTAGCAGTATAGTACAACTACAATCGCATTTGCTATAAAGTATATTTTAATTTATAATTTTGAAGCTTCTAGTTATTATGACTAGAATGAAACACTTACACTCGGGAAACAGGTTTCCTTTAAATTAAATATAAACAACCAAAGCAAAATAAAAACGAAGAATCAAATACGAAATCACTTTTCTATAACATACACCCTTTTTCAAACATATATGAATTTTTTGGTGTGTATAATTCTCATTAAGAACTTTGATTACTTCACAATACAACTCAGGATATGTAACTTATCAAGGAACAATAGATTTTCACATAGTGTTTTCATAAGCAACACCATAGCATTAACTTTTATTGTTCTCAAAATAAATTATATTTCCTTCTATGCTGAAATAAAATGACCGTTTAGCAAAGGGTACAATAAGAGTTTTTTGTTATGAAATCGGTTTTTGAATATTTATCGTTTCACACTGTTGAACGAAAACTGTTATGCTACTTATTTACTGAAGTACCAAGTTAATTAGAGGGTGAAAATCCCACCAGATCTGAAACAACAGAATTCCACTATATTCTTTTCATGTGCATCATTAGCGCAGCATAGAATTCTTCTGTACTCAAAACGCTCCAAAATTAATCCAAAATTCCAGTGTGTGGCTCAACTTTCCGTCAACAAAAGGAAAGGATACAGATCGTGGTGTAATGCATCTATATAGCTACAAAGTTGGTTGTTCAGTTCATCATGAGCCACCAATTTTTAACGGAGTCTTTTCATCAGTGACATCTTCAATAACGACGGAAGACGCGTTTAACGTTGTTTCTTCTTTGGCCTCGAGATTTAAAGCGCTTACACTAGCCGAAATATCATCAGACAGCCATAATGGTCTTGTTTCAATTTGAATCACTTGTTCAGTTGCATACACAGCTTTGCAGCCTCCTTTTGTGGTGAATTTAACAACTCCAGGTTCTTCCCTGCTGTAGTGGAAGTTCTTCCGATTCTTCCATGTTCCTATTTCCTTACACGGGACTTCTATCACCTGTAGAAGAGTATTGTCCTTTGTTCGCCTTACAAGCACGGGAATTTTGTTGTTTTCTAGTCTGCTGGTTAAAGTTGATTCAACCTGTCACGAAAGACCAACACACTGAAGAAGACGGTGATCGGTGGATAGTGCACAAAAACATTACACAGAATTCGTATCGATTGTGTGCATAACAGGGTATCGATAGTGTTATACAATAATGACATAAACAAATGCTGAAAATTTGAATGACCAACTGGAAGTTCCATAGACTCCATGTTGTTATCAGTAAGATTTTGAAAAAAATATATAAAACGCTTCTGAGGAGAAATATTCAATGTGCCTTGTTAAATTTCTGATACGAATTCCATGTATTGTCGTATCAGAGCTTTAACATGGTGCCTTTAACTGCCTTGTGGGAGCTCCTATGTTTTGCCTTATGTAAGCAATTGATACGATTTTTGTGTTTTGATTTCTTTCACATTTACAAGTTATTGAAAGGCACGTCAAGCTATTCAACTTGACTCAAGCAATATGACTTGACTCAAGAAAGTTGACTCAAGCAATAATAACGTTCTCTGATTTACAAGTAATACAGGCACAGATTTAATACAATCTGGATTTACCTCGAAATCCACATCCAAGTTTTCTTCGTGGACGACCAGCGCAGCCCAGGCGGTTTGCTTTTTATTGACCTTTACTAAACTGTCAACGCTCCATGTCAGAGTCTCTTCCTTGACCTCTCCCTGAGTCTTACTCCATGACATCTGACCACTCAGTCCCCCTGAAATTTTACATGGAGCGACCTGTAAGAGGAGAAAATATTAGTGAGCCGCATTAGATAATCAAGAGCACCTTACGAGGCCAGAATTTGTAACATTGCAGGCAGGCTCTCTTAGAATGAAGGTAATGTTTGGCAATGCTCCTTCTTTTAGCTCAGGAATTATATTTCATTTTGCGAACAATAGAATTTCCCGCAATGTCTTTCACAAAAACAGCAGCGCAGTGTAAATTTCCAAAATGAAGAGACGTGCAAAATCACCGTGGTCTAAAAGAAAACAGCTGTACAATATCTCTGGGTTAGAAAACTAAAACCCTTGATAGACATTTATGGATGTTTTTTACTCACATCAGCTGTAACTGGGCGGTCTGGAAGTGGTAAGGCAAATTCTAGGTTCAAGTTTCCTCCGATAGTGAAGCCTTTTTGTACACTGATACTGCATGTGGACTTCGTCTGTCGTTCTGTCCTGAACGTGTATTCTTGCTGCATGTCTGTGCTGTTCACAAATTTTGTTCGAAACAGTTGTACATTTCTAAATTGTCCGGGTATATTTCTTTTCGATGGCAGGAATTTAGTGAGTTGGTGATTGAAGTCCACATAATTCCATCCAACCTATACGTCATAAGATACACACAATAGTTTATTTATTTCTTTTGATCTTATTTTAGATATATTTATATTACACTTAATATTATTGCACTAAATGATCAGTGTTTTCACTTCTGTAATATGTAGTAATATCATTTACAAATTTTCTGCATTAACTCAACTACTCAATTGCATCCGTCGGCTCTCCCAGTCTTTTTTAACAAAGTTTCACACCGTGAGTTACGTTGGAGCCTACTGGTTAGTTTACAAGGCGCAGTTATAATCTTCCAATGAATCAGTGTCTAACCTCTATTTTTATGCTTTTTTCGATGCAAAGTTTCTCAGCAAAGGTCAGTCTTCGAGAGATAATTCTCTCTCTAGCTAAACTTTCGATGATTTTATTTAGATCCACGATGTCCTCTGGAACATCCGGATTCCGCATACGTCCTGAACAGTTCCCCATGGTTCCAAATGAATTCCGGATTCTAGCAATAAAAAGTACTTAATAAAAAAAACCCAAATCAGTTGCCTTTTTGAGTTTTCGGAAACTGAATTCATTCAATGATGGCTAATGTCCCAGACATCTACGTACAGCATTGATGCATATTCCTTGGAGCTGTCACATGCAATGTATGTTTGCATTATATTGATTCGAGCATTTGTGTGTTTGTGCCAAACGCACTGCCACTGCTGACAAATTAGGCAACTCATATTTAATAAATGTATCTCAGCATGTTACACCACCAGAATACAAACTATGCATTGGAATTTTATCAATTGGTGCAAGTCAATTTCATATTGGCACAATTCAATGAACCAACGGCAAAAGACTCCATGGCACAGTGGTAGCATGTTTGATCTGGAGGTCCCCTGTTTGAGTCATCCTTATACTGTGCTGTATTTTGTTTATTTTTCAAAAGTACAATGGATGTGGCCACATCCTAGCTATATTTCCTACTTATAGTTTGTATTGCAATGTTGTTGTAGAATAACAATCATGTACAAAACCAGTACTTGTAAACAGTGCTATTTTAAAATAGCCAGAGATGAGCAAGTGTCTCGTAAAACATCGAAAAACTTACCAATCCAGCTGTCGGGTTCACTTAACCATGCAGTTTATCCTGAGAAGCAGCCGGCTGTCATTAAGGGTGGAGAAAGTGTTGTGGAATACAGATAAAAAAGGAGAACTTGGATCATCTGCTGAAGTTGAAACAGAGATCAACAAATACTTCCGGTTCACACAGGTCAGCATCGATCACGAAGCTGCTTCAGAAGCTGGTTGCTGGTGATGAAGCACAGTGGAGGCATGCAGCTTCCATTACAATGAATTGTTGCACTGTTTGAGACTTTTTGTATCCGATTTACTTTTAGAGTACCAAATCATTTTTCAGTATTGCTTCCGAAAATAATAAAGAGTCATTGTTCTACTCCACGTAGCTATTACTCAGTCCCTGAATTTCTCTCATTTCGGAACATTTGATAACAAATCACAACGCTGACCTTGTCAAAATAGGTATATTACTAGAATTATTCAAATAGAGATGGTCTGTATTGTTAACACCCGCGTATGCGGAAAGGTAATGTTTTCAGCAGTGTCTGTCTGTCGGTCGGTCGGTCTGTCTGTACAGGCTTTAACTTTTGAACCGCTCGACCTGGAAACTTTTTTATATGACAGTACTGCCTTCAGGGTCGTCGCTCCCGGGCCTTATTCCCAAGTCTTAAACAGTTCACGTCTATAGCACATTCACAGTAGAATAAAAATTGTCCTAATTTTGACAGCTACATCAGATCATGAAATTGCTGTTGCCCCGCAACAATTGAATTCAATGAGCTCAGTATGAAATTTAATGGTTGCGGGGTGCTTAACTTTTAATAGCAATTTCATGATCTGGTTACTATGTGCAATAATTTTTCAGAGCAAGACACAAGGTCAAGGTCAAAATATAAATAAAGATCATTTGGAAGTGAAGATCATTTGAACGTAAAATTTTGAATTTTTTTATATTTTAATGCTTCTTTCACTTCAGTGACTATCAGCTCATGAAATTTCTATCAATTTGAAAATGTACAGACCAAAAGAGAAATCAGAAGAATTTCTTGCTGTGCTTTTGAATTTTTATTGTTCCAAAACTGATAGAAATTTCAGGAGCTGCTGTGAAGCGGACGGTTGGCGTTCAACTGAAAGGCATTCCTGTTACACTTTGAATTCACAGGATGTCACTGTGGAACAGCATGGCTTATCATGTTTACTTTAGGTTTTGAAAATTACACAACAATATTACTTTCCCTTTATTTGGTTTTAATTGACAAACATTTCCCTTTGTTGTTTTCTTTTTGTTTTGGGACAGACACGAATCAGTGTTTGTCGATGCAAAATTGTGAGGTTCGTTTCGTGCTTCAAAGCAAAATAGATGTTTCAGAACACCTCCGTTGAAAAAGTAAATAAAAGGTGTAACAAGATGTGAATTAGTTTAATTGCAGGCTCCTTAGTTACATATTTTGGGCTAGGTCTTTTCTTTTTGTGAACAATAAAAAGTCACAGTTTGCCGTTCTTCCCTTCTGCATGATGCTTGTCAAAAGTTTTATTGATTGTGGAATGGAATTCTCCATTGTGCCCTTGTTCTAGTCAACAGCACAGCATGGAAATCTTTTATATATGTTTTTTTAAACTGCTTCTCAGCTCTAAATGGTCTTCATTTTATCTCTATGTTAAAAGCCGCGGCTATTGTATGCATCCATGCCATCTGTGATTAAAGTTTAAAGGTCAATTCAATTAAACATTGTCTCCATCTCCATTTTTCACAATTACACATGTACATGCGGTATATGGAGATCCTCAAAGAGCACACTGCTTTTCGAGTAAACACAAAATGATCATAATTTTGCCAGATGTTCCTATCAATTTGGAAACGTACAGAACAAAGGAGAGAATAAAAGAATTCCACTGTGCTTTTGATGTGATATTATTCGGAAACTGATAGGAATTTCATCCTCTGCATTCAGACCAATTAACTTCTATGATAGTGTTAAAATGGAAAATTTAGTCTTGATTTTTCGGAATTGCTATCATGGAATAGGGCATGTCCACATAGTATCTTCCGTCTTTCAATTGCGAATATGGTTTCATTGCGGTACTGAAGCCTTCAGTCTGAAATTACAAGAAGCACTTTTGTAAGAAATCGCTGTACGACTGTTCGGAAAAACACAATGAAAAGATTGTTTCAGAACTTTGATCCAGAACAAGAAAATCTTATCAAAATTGAGCAAATTTGCAATTTTATTGTGATATTTACATGAACTTTGTTAACGTAAACTAAAAACAACCAACCCGCAAACACTCACCTCCTCATGTGTGGGAATTCTGTGCAAAACAATTCGTAGTACTTTCTCTAAACCATCTTTTGTTACGTCAAATGGAACAGTGAGTTTATGTTCTGTAATAAACATCGCATTTGCCAAATATATCGGTCTGTAGACACTGCATGTCATCCGATTTTAAATTAAAACTCTTATTTATATTCTTCTGTATTCTACTTTGATAAACGTGCAAACCAAAATTAAAGAATTTTACCTTTCTTTAGTATTAGAATCCTCAAAGATGTTAATGTAGCACAATCAATTGTATTTGGTTTAAAAACATTTCATGTTACCCTACTGATTATATAAACTTCTGTAATGATCGCTACGGTTTCATGTATTGTTGTACTAAATAGCTCGTAGCAGATAAAACATATATCCGTTTTGCTAATTTGTCCAGTTGCTAATTACCTGTGTGTTTGATACCCATTTCTTTAAGAAGTGGAACTCCTTCAAAACACGCATCTATTGGTGCAGAAGACGCTGCACCTAAAAGAGTTTAGTTACATTTTCTTGAATAACCGTAAGTTGTCTTTTTCTTTAGCCTATTTTTAGGGGTGGGGGGGACGTCCGTGCGAACACAGAAGCTCCAAAAATTGTGTTATCTCTTTGTGGCAATTGGTGCATTCTGATTGGGATGGTGACTTTCAAGGGGACAGATAGTAAACGAAAACTTTGAAAAAGCCTTTTATTAAGTTTAGTCATCGTGGACTCAAAAATAAGATAATGGGTGTAAATATGGACGGACATTTCTCCCCTCTGATTTTATACGCTTTAGACACAAGTCAGATTCAAATAAGCACTTTCATCGTTATGAGCCCAGTCTGGATGAATAAATTATCAGTCTACATCAAGGTACCACAAGCTGTAGGTTTTAGTAAAATAAATAGTGTGACGAAGTAGGATAAATCAAAAGAACTGGGTGTATTTTTAGTTCCCTCCCGATACGTACGGATTGCTTCCTGTCCCTTCTGAATTGGTGTACTTTGTGGCCAGTGTATCATGATAAAATGTCCGGCGGGTTTCAGCCAGCTCAGTGCATCTTCAACCATTTTCTTCTTGTTTGGGACATAATAGGCGACGGCACACATTACTATCAAGTCTACAGGCTCTGGTGGACCCTCATATAATTCCATAAACCCATTAAATACGTTGACCTGTAAATATTTGCTATCTTTACAAGCATAAATAAGATAAGCTCCATTCTCAATCTATTCTACATCAACTTGGAAAATGTTAACAATAGTAAATCCACAGTGACTAAACTATTGACCCAAACATTTCTAAGGAGTGAATTTACATCGTTTACATTTAAAAAGACAAAATTTTGGGGTTAAAATTATTTTTTTTAATTATTTACCTGTATATTTCTATTTTCAAAGTTAGAAATCTTATTTTCCAGTGTTTTGCAGAGATCTCCATCACATTCAACAGCATTGTAGTGCTTTAATTTCGGCAAGAGTTCTTTTATTAAAATGACATCAAAATCTCCATCTCCTACATTAAATATGCAAAGTCATGGCATCTCAATAAATATAACTAAGTAGATAATAGAGAAGCTAGGATTTCGATTTAATTATAATAAATTCATTATCAGATTGGTTTTCAGTACGGAAGTATTTACATAGAAAATTTATACATTATATTACATGGTACGATATGAAATGTTTATAAACAATAGTGTTCAGTATCTTAAAACTTTGAAGTAAATTTTGGAAGAATAAACTTTAGAAAAATAAATAGAACGAGCTTTTAATATAAAAAGGCAAAATATTTTCAATGCTAAAAATACAACTTTAATTTTTAATATAAAATTTTAACTTTGATATTGTAATGACTTTACCCCGATATTCCAAAAAAGTATACTGCTCAAACCTCTGAGGTAACTGCTCAATAAATGTACTTTATGGTCTATAGTACAGGTAGAATTTTTCTTTTATAAAGTCCTTACTAGTTTAAATGAAAATAATATAAACTAACCTGCTCCTATGTCCAGCATTGATGAAACATTTGAAAATGTTGACGGATACGTTTGTTGTAGTAACTTGGTAAAAGTGGCATATCTTGGAAATGTTCTTTTCCTAAATTCATTCCAACAATCTTCAAAAGGCACTGCAGCCATGTTTACTTGGTCAGAGAATGAGAACAATATCTAGGTCTTGAAACCAGAACAATTTAAGGTCAGTTATGTAGGTCAATACAAGTTCAAAATTAATCAACTGTTCGGTCATTCAACGAATAACGTGTGAACAAATCTATCTGTATGTTAATCAGATCTACTAATCTGTTCAATAAACAATAACATTGATCAATCAAGTTGACTTAAGGCCTACAACACACGGTGTAAACAGTGCAATTGTGTAGTAGTTAAAAGCTATTGGGCTGGGAAAATAGTAGGGCTAGGACTACTAGTCGTACTAGTCGACAGTCGGATAACATTGCCGAGTAGTCGACTAGCATTTCTGTTGTCGACTAGTCTGAAATGTTACCATATTATTACACCAATTTGATTTCTGGTGAAAATTTGGGGATAAATATTTGATAACAAAAACTTGATCTACAATCTATGAGTGATATCTTTCAAAATGCCACTTGAGTAATATAATAAACTTCTAAACAAAACACGAAACATTTATTTGATGTGCGTTTTGATTCTACATGTATGCATTTACTGAAATTTGAATATATTGCTTGACTAGTCGACTAGTCGTGTTAATCTTCACCCGACTGGTCGACTACAATAAATTATCTAGTCGTTCAAGCCTTAGAAAATAGTCTCCATATCGGGTGTGAAGAAAGAACTGATTTTTTGCGTTGCTGAGAACAACCTTCCTTTTTGGAAGCTATACAAATACAGAACACAATTTGTTCCATCGGATCGTATCAAACATAGAGACTGAAGGTCTCAACTAATTTACACATGAAGAAATACATTCAATTGGTTTCATTTTATTATTTTATTAAGATTTCTCCATTGTTTTATTATGGTATTGTGTCTATACATGTTAATTCTGGTATTTAGGAACGACAATCATGGCCCACGGTTGATTTATGTAAGGTCTTCCGTCTCGGAGTTCAGTGTACGGTTCCATTGCGTTGCTAAACATGTCGGTCTGAAATATTAAAATTAATGCAAATTGAAGTGACTAGGGAATTTTTTCGGAATGAAACTATACATAAATTGAGCAGAAGTCAAGGAACCTATGCTCACCTCTTTCTCAGTAGGAACTCTGTGCAAAAGAATTCGCAGTATCTTATCCAAACCTTTCCTTGTAACATCAAAGGCAAAATCTATTGTATGTTCTATAAGAAAGGGATATATGAAAGCAACGTAAAAGACCTCCTTAAACGCGGTTTTGAATGACAATCCTCCATTAAGCCAGTGAAATCGACTCATACCTGGAGCTTACTATCCTTTTCATACTATGTTTTCATAACTATTTTGCATTTTAGTACCGACTTGTATTTAATGAATAGTTGCGAAGCGGGCGGTTCGGCCTTTGATTGGAAGGCATTCATTCTTGTTCCACATATTATTCCCCTAAATTTAAACGTAAATTTTAACGTGCACTTGAATCTAACCCTTGTGCTTCATGCCCATATCTGTAAGCAGTGAAACTCCATCAACTGCGGCGTCGATATTTCCTGGAGAAATGGCACCTAAAATTATTTGACCTGCGTTATTTCTAACAATATACATTTCGATGATCTATATTGAAAAGGCACTTGTAATCGAACGAATGGAGGAGGAACTCATTACACAAAATGCGCGTCAATTGTCTACGTATGTAAGGAAACTCCCATGCAGGTATACTGTGTTATACCTCAAATACGATTTTGTGTATTCTTTTATTCTGAACAATGGTCTTGTCTTGGAGTGGGCGTCCCAGAAAACTGTAATGGCTGCCCAGAACACAAATCTAATCTCTCATCAATACAGTGAGCTTCCTCCCCACTGAAGGGGCATGAAGCTCAATAATCTGAACACAGTTGTACATACGGACGGGTTCTTGTCCCTTCGTGATTGGTGTATCAGGCGGGATGTGAATCATAATGAAATGGCCTCCGGGTTTCAACCAGCCCATCACCTGCTTGACCATTGTCTTCTTGTCCGGAATGTAGTACGCAAATCCACTCATTACTATTAGGTCTACTGGTTCCGGTGGACCACTGTACGCCTCTAGAAATCCATTGAATACATTCACCTATACAAAGGATTTTGTCATTAATATTTACTTTCAAGAAAGAAAAATAAATACATACATATACATACATATTATTATTGTTATTATTATTATTATTATTATTATTATTATTATTATTATTATTATTATTATTATTATTATTTATTATTCGTATCGTAGAAAAATACTTTTATAACTCATGATAATTGCATCAAAATAAAAGATACATTGAGTATTATTTATATTAAAACACTATAAGTTCATAGGGTTGTGCTCACATATTTCATACGTGACTGAAATCCAATTTTAATACACCCTTGGTGCCTTGAGTAAAGAGTAGGTAGTTCCAAATTACATAAAATATGCCAAAATGTACCTGTATATTTCTATCATCTACTCTGGAAATCTTGCTTTTCAGTGTCTTACATAAATCCTCGTCGCATTCGACAGCATTGTAATGAGTCAGTCGAGGCAAAAGTTCTTTAATCAAAAGAACGTCAAGGTCCCCATGGCCTGCGGACAAATGGAAAGTTATGGAGACAATTCTTACAATTAAAAGATTTTGCATGCAATGAAATGTGGATCTAGCAATATTTCTTTCAGAGTAGAAATGGTAAAAATACACAAAGATAACGAATGTGATTAGTATATTAACGTAATGATTATCATAATGTGCGAAACATGAAATGTGATTGCAAAGTTAAGGAACAGAGACTGCAAGACAAGATGTGTATTTGTGCTGAATGAACCAAAACACGGAAACAGAACTACAGTATTACTTGCATTGGCGGATCTAGGGAGGGCGCGAGAGGCGCCCCCCACCCCCCACGAGAAATCCTGGATCCGCCACTGACTTGAATTCAGTTTATATCTTACCTGCACCTATGTCTAGCATTGAAGTACTATGTTCTAAAGATGATGAGTATTCTTTTTGCAATAGTTTGGCAAACGCGTTATATCTTGGTGGAATTCTTGTTTTGAATTCATTCCAACAGTCTTCGAAAGTCACCTCCATGATGTTGAATGAAACGAAACGTTGTGTTCAGGCCAGTGACCAGGGATGCAAACATTTAAACGATTTTGGTTTTGCAAAATCATCCTAATAATCTTAAACGGTTTATAACACCATCTGATGTAGAAATTCTGTTGGGAAAGTCTGGTCTTCGTCAGCTTGTTTGGCAAGAATATTATAAACTATGTCCTACAAATAACTCTGGTTACTGGCCTAGTTGAACAATCGGGTGGTGCAAAGTCCAGTGACCTTCTTTGTTTGATATTGATAATTTCTATCATCTATTGTTTCATTTACACAATGTAAATACTGAGATACTGTTAAAGATTTGACCAGCATAGTCAAAGCAGGTTGTGAAATAAAGTTTGCGATAACAAAGCAAAACAGCATCCAATGCACAGAAACAAACTTTTTGTGTAATGTTAACCCTCAGGCTATAGTGCGTATGTAAACATTGTCATTGGCGGATCCAGGATTTCCCGTACGGGGGAGGAGGGGGGCGCCCGGCCAGTGGGGGGGGGGGGAGGGGGGGTGCCAACCCAATTTTC
>JBCAUI010511071.1:0-12560 GCA_038406195.1 Haplosyllis anthogorgicola | reverse complement strand
AAAGTGTCACGAGGTGTCAAATTTGGTGAAGCATCATGAAGTTTCATTTGATAGACTCGACGTTGGTCAACGGCCTTTAGTGATTGATCTTTCCATTGTTGCGTATTTCATGGAGCATGCCAATAAAATATGTTCAAAAAGATTTTGAAGTTTAATGCAATTAATTAATGAAACTATCTTAAAATGTTTAAAGAAAGGCGGTGAATACAATCGAGTTTTTTTAAATATACAAGTTAACACTATAAAAAGGTACGTCATTAGCACGAAGTCCTTTGGCAGTAATTGTAATAGGTAACTTTAGGCAATATAAACACCCATGCTTTCTGCTACAATTATAACACATTATCCAAAAGCATGCAACAGTAGCTAGTCAGAAGGCGAGCTTGGGTTATTTATGTTGGTCAAAGTAGCCAGGCGAGAGCTGCAAGAGAAACGAAAAGTGATTGCAGCTGTAGGAGACAAGGCATTCTGTCTTTATCATTTCTTTGCATGGTAGCACCGGCCACAAGACATGCAAGAGGAGCTTTCTCTATTAACCTGTGTTGAATGTGCTGTCAGCAAAAGACAATAAAACTAATATATAGAGTGATAAAACCTGCACTTTGCGTTGACATTTCATCTGCTGTGCGGACAAACCAGTAATTATCCTATCTGGAGACTCCTACGCTGTAAATGAACAGAATTGCGCTGAAAAATAATTACATTGAGAAGAGCTAATGCAAGAGACTGCTAACCAAAGAAAGCCGCACACAGCCTACCAGCTGTTAGCCCCAAGATAAAAAGGTATGGAGCAAACAGTACTGGCGGATCCAAGGTTTGTCGTAAGGGCGGGGAGGGGGCGCCAACTTTATAGTGCCTTCATTTTTACCCATTTTTTGTGTAAAAATCACCAAAGAAATCATTTATGTTGTAACACACAGTGCAATATACTGTATATACCATAGAACACATACTAAAATGACCTGAATAGTAAACCATCGAGGACCGAAACAGCACAACAAGACGTCATACACCGATTAGCTACTTGGTTATGGGCGATGCATTTGACTCAAGGAAACCTCGCAGGAGAACAAGATCCTCCAGTTGTCCTTGTGAAAAAGAATGTTGAAACTTCAGGCTTTACAGTTGTTCGTGTCAAATATTACTGCCTCAATCGTATTGACCTGCTGCACTCGGGAACGAAGTGTAAGTTGTTTTTTTGTAAGTTTTTGTTGGACCAAGGTCCATTTGCTGGGCCACTGATTACCCTGTTTTCGGACTTTGTGTGACCTTCTCCATGGGCTTTAAAGCCAGGGTGAATCGATCACCTGCAATCTTTCTTACATGTGGACATCCCAAAGGTCACATTTGGTGCTATACCTGCCTTTTCCACCAGTGGGTGTACACTGTATAAGTGTGCATACAACTTGTTCACTTTCCCGCCATCCCTCTTGCAAGCAGAGGAGGGCATGCATCAGTGGTACTGCAACTCCGGCAGTCCATGCAGTTCCACTCTTCAAGCAAGTGTGCTACCACTTTGCTGTGGCTCACAGGCCCAACAAAGTGTGAGTCAGTAAACGTGATTCTGTAGTTCAATTCTGTGCCGGTTTGCTGCATGGACTGCAATACAAAACTGCACGACTTTTCCGTCGCCACATAGTCTTGGAACCAGTACACAGAAATCATATTTTGGAAACGAAGAGAACAAAGGAGAAAACGAAAGAATTTCACACTGTGCTTTTGATGCCCTTTTGTTAAACTTCTGATACGAATTCCGTGTACTGCCGCCACCTGACTGGCAATGAAACGAGTGTATTATTCCTTCCGTCCTGGCTAGATACATCTAGGATCTTACATTTAAACGCTTTGAGACTTCGCACAAAGAAGAAGGAGGCGCGTTAAGCTCATACATCCTGTGCACTAGAGTCTGTAGTGTTAGAGTTGTGTGTTTATGACATTACGACTTGTTTAACGTGACAGTTACATCGCATTAGATGAAGCTAATCTCGTGTATTGCTCTCTAACCAGCTTAATCTGTCGACTGAGTCACATCGAATTCACATATAAAACACACAATCTGCAGTATCGTATCATAGTAATGTTGCTTACCTTGCACATTATAGAAACATGCTTTGGTTATTTTACTTTAGTTTAAATTTGCTGAGAAATTTAAACCATGCGAAAGATTGTATTATCTCAGATACAAGATGATTCAAGAAGTGTATGACGAAGTAAAGATTGTTCCTTCAAAAGATACGTGTACCTCTTTACATGACTACATCAGTTTCAACTCTAGAAAAATCACAGTTTTACGCATGATAGTGGTATCCAACGAAATAAATTCAATGATACAGTTACATTTCTTCGTTACTTTGTACATCATCTGAAATCAATCTTTTTGCGACAATGAAAATCCACGCTGTGTCTATTGTTCCCAAAATGAATGAAGTCAGTACAGCCACAAGTGCATTACTTAGGATACTTAAGGTACAACCTTTAATACATATTCACAGGAAAGTGTGAGTACAAGACGATCTACCCAGTTAAAACCGGGCCACAGAACGCGGAGAAGGTATTAGAAGTTTGACAATAGTGCATCAAAAGCACAGCGTGAAATTCTTTCGTTTTTTGTTCTCTTCGTTTCCAAATGATTTCTGTGTACTGTACGCAAAGCTTAACATTTCTTACAATGACCCATGCCAGATTTAAAGTGCACTAGTTTTAGAGAGGTCTAGCTCCCAGGCCTCCCGACTTCCTGGATCCGCTACTGAGTTCAAAACTCACAATCTTTAGCTCCTAAAATTTCTATACACTAACCCGGTGCAAAACCCAGGGTTTGGAATATTCCATGTCATTCACCCTCCTGCCCATAAAGCCCTTGAGGGCCCTTGTAATCCCAGGATTTCCCAGCTGGGGTACTCCTGGTGTCATCCGATCAGGTGAGATCAGCTGAGATACCTAGCTATAGTTATATGATTCCTTACTATGACAAGTACCTCGAAAGTTAATATTGGGCTAATTTTCTGTAATGACACGCCCACATATTGTGCACTGATTCTCTTTCCTTGAATGCTGGCGGCATTGGTCCTAATTGGCTGAGAAATGGATTAAGTAACTTTATCTGCAGCCCTGCACGTACTTTTAATTTGACTGAGAATTGTGTGAAATTGTTAATTTTTCTTCTGTGTTTGACTTATTAGAATTGATTTATTTTGCCTTTTGGCGAAGTGCTTCCTCTGTAGTCAGACCATATCTATTTATCCTCATGTCATCGAATCATACCAATGGCTCAGCATCGCAACAGGGGAGATTGCTACTATACAATGCATCCTAGTGGTGATAGTAACAGCTTATCTGCAAGAAAACTTGGTATAAAATTTGAACGTTGTGATTTACACAAAAGATTGCCGAGCGACTATTCAGGCACTGGATACAATTTGTCAAGATTAATCACCATTCTATTCAGCGAAACTTTGAAGCACACTTTAATAAGTTGTTTCAAGTGGTATTCTTGGACGCCAATTTAGGACCAGCATACAGACACTAGCTACAAGAGCATAAAAATCTCATTAGTTTTCATTACAAATTAACCCTTTTTAGCATATCACTAGCACAACTTGGAATTCGTTGGTTCCAAAACGTCCCCAATTGGTAGAATTTTCCGGTTGCTGATAATGGACGTATACGTTTCTAATGAAAAAAGTGTATGCGCACATGCGTTACAACATGTAGGGTCACAGGATATACTGTAAAACTATGTGCGCACTGTTGTCAAATCAAAATAAATTGTCAAAATAAACCCAGTCTAATCACGCGAGCAATGTAGAGACGTATACCTCCAATAAATACCAGTTATGGTTGCCTAAAAACTAATCTCCTTTTTGAGACATTGGAGGTATAAGTCTCTAAGGTTTGCATGAGATTAGACTGGGTTTATTCCAAAACAGTGCGTGCATAGTTTTATAGTATGTCCTGTGACCCTGCAGGTTGTAAGGCACGTGCGCGCACAGTTTTTTCATTAGAAACGTATACGTCCAATATTAAAATGTCGGGTAGAATCCCGAGAACAGAATGGGAAGTGTTGAAACAAGCAAGAACTATCAAAGACACATATTATCACTGACCATTCGTATTTTCCTCATTTTATGTGAAGTAGGGATTAAGATTCAGGCCAAGGTTGTAATCTAAAGCAATGAGACCTTGAGAATCAAAGCCCGAGAAGATTTGTTCAAATGATGTGTAGTTAATTTGTAGGTAACCTACTGCGCCTTAACTCCTTTTACTTTATGAACTATTTAAAAAACAACCTTAACAAACCTAGGTACACAGAACTAATAAGTTTATAACTAAAGGAATGACACAATTTACGCTTCCGGCTACATCTTTTTGATACTTTATCTATTGCAGAGAAATAACGAAAATATTGCTGAGGAAGTAAAGAGACTTCTCGGGAAGGTGTGTGTCAGAAATCCTAGATTTTGACGAATTCAGGGCCCACAAGGGATACAAAGTTTGAAAGTCATAACTGTATTTGGCAAAACTGATCAATTTAACGTATAGTAGTTTTTGTAAAATAAAACAATATCTAGATCATTGGCGCTTCAAAGAACTAGAAACATTTTATGACCTGAAATTCTATCAATTCTCATCGATATGAGGAAAAATACTGTTAGTGCACACATCAAAGTGGAACTTGTATGTTATTTGGTGTAGAAAATTGCCAGCTGTTTCGTTCCTGATACTAAGTGTTCTTTGTAACCAGCAATCTTCGAAGGTTTGCCAAACCGTTAGAGGAATAAACACAAGACATCAATCGGTCGTACATTCCTTATGTAAAACATGAGTATCAAATTGACATTTGTTTTTCGGTGATTTTTCCAGCTTTTTCAGGCTACGATTCTAAGACATGTTAAGGAAGTTAGTTCAGCTGCAAAAGTTTTTAATTCGCTTGAGATTAGCATGTCATCTCCGACAGTGAAAACTCAGTTCCAGCTTAGAAAATTCATGGGATTTTTTGAAAAAATAACTGTATCTTTCAACATAGAGTGAACTTTGTTTCTTCATACATTAAAAGGGTTTCAACAAAAATTTGCTGCTACAAAGAATACACTGACATCAACGTTTCAAAATAGCTTTTGTGTTACTTTGAAAAAATCACCTCAGTTTTATTTGCATGGCACACTAAATATGATTTAACCTCTCAAAATGGAGCTGAAAATTTTCAATTGGTTTTTTGATTTTTAATGCTTCTACTTTACCAGATATATCCACAGCGTGATGTAAATTATAAATAGGTGGCTGTCAATTTTGTACCCTTGAATAAGGTAAGATGCATCCAACAAAGTGATCAGAAGAGTTTAGTTTTAGTTGAGACAAGCCTAATGTTTTCTTATTCAATCAATACGTTGTAACAGTCTCAAACGCGCCCTGTCTCAGGAGCACGAGGCGTGCTGGCCGTCCTGGGCTCAGGAATGACCCTTGGTCTCATTCAGAGGGTATTCTTGGGTGTACTGTCCTATTTTTTATTTGCTTTGGTGTTGTGTATATGACCAAGAATTTTTCTAATGAATGTGCATGCCCGGATCCAGGATTTCCCGTGGGGGGGGGGGGGTCGCCAACCCAAATTTTTTCGAAAAACCCCTAAAAAATGGGGCGAAATCAGCAAAAACTGCATGAAAATGAAAAAAATTCTGGCCGTGGGGGGGCGCCTCCCGCGCCCCCTGGATCCGCCAATGATGTGCCTTTGAAGTGCTTGATTCTAATTCAATTGAAGTTTAAACTGCAATTACCAGCATGCGGTTGATCCAAGGGGTTGCCCTGGAGACCAGGGATAAAACACGACCATGGCGCTCCCCAGCCACCATAGCTGGCGCGTTCCTCATCCTCGTACGACGTGATAAAACACATGTTATATGTTATCACACTGATGTCTATTCGCCACCAGAAGTGTAAACTATGATTTTTACATTGTGATATGATGTTAGTGTACTTAAGTTTTAGCCTAAGCTTTAACATTATTTCGAAGTACATTTCTCCCTTGTGGTTGTATGTTTCACCAAAATATATTTAGAATTTTTGCTTTAATATTTTAGTGCTGTTACTGTAGTAATCATTAATTACCATCTATAATTATCATTCTTGTGCCATGTTAATCAATTGCAGATTTCTGTAGCCTTTCAGAACGTTTTGCATGAAAGGAGAGATACATTAGAATCATTTGAATCTAATAATGTCATCACCGCTGTGGCGAAAAAATTGGAGACATTAGCATAAACTTAAAACAAAAATGAATCATTCACATTAGTGTCAAATGCGCAGGATGAATTATTCAATCAAACACGTTCATTTTGAAATAATACAAATTTGCCCTTAGCACTGGCGGATCAAGGATTTCTCGTACGGGAGGGGCCGCCAACCTCATTTTCGCCCAAAATTTGAAAAAAAACCCCTCCTGCGCACCCCAGATTCGTCAATTGTGCGATTGAGAGACACAGCTCAAACTGTTCATACTAGGTTTAACGTTTCAGGCAAGCTACACAAATAAAGAAAAGCAGTAGTAACCTGTAAACAGTCAGCACAAATAGCAAGTTCGAATTGAAAAATAATTTAATAAATTATTAGTACAGTGTCAAATGGGTTTAAGGTTAAACGTGAAAACACTCACAAAATCCATCTCATCTTACGACATTTCACGAATATAAATTTGCATCATAGTTTGATCCGTTTACCCAGAAGCTAAACACAACATCATTACCTCCACATATTTTGATATTGACAGATAAGTATCAGTCAAAACCCGAGGTTATATTGAATAATAAATGAAGGGCAATCGACCCGCTGATTACACTGTCTATCTTGTCTCGTTACATTATTTATGCTCAGATAAGTTTACAGGTTCCGTATTAGCACCGCTCAGGGTGACTAGACTTGAGTAACTTCCACCTGCGCTATTGATTTGAACCAGTTCATCGTTGAAATAAGTAACATTGTAGGGTTCTCGAGATAGCATCGAGTATAAGTACTTCAAATTTGCTCTAGCTTTATTGTTGATTTTTAAAATTTAACTAAAATCAAGGATCAACTAAGAGATAAAAACATAGGGCACAATATATAATATAAATTTCAAAGTGAAGTTGTTTGACTAAACATTTCATCCTCTGCATTTGCCTATCGCTCTTTATTTTAAGAACAATAGAAATTTACGCAGCGCTTTTCTTCAAAGGAAAAACTAGGAGTCCATTGTTTACACAATGACATTAATTTCCAATAGCTGAAAGGCTTGACAGGGTATGAACTAACGTTTCATCTCTGTTAGGATCTCTATCTATGTGTCTGCATTCGAGTCAGTTTTCATCTTTTGATGTCCAAAAAGTTCCCTTTGTTATGTATTACTTTACTGTAACAAACGTATGGCGTGTAACTTTAAGTACCTCAAGGATATTATCTATTTCACCATTAGTAAAGACCACAGATAAATCATGCTGCCCAGAGTAGCCACGCAAAATCGGTAACTAAAAGAGCTCTTTCATGCGGCTATTCACACAATAATCCTTTTTGCAACATGAACAATGTCTGATAAACACGCAAGAAAAGACTTCTTCTCTGGATCTATGGTTATTCGAATGCCATAAAAAGACAATAACCATCAGAAAATAGAGTGATAAAACCAGCATCTTGTGCTAGCAACCTTCGAAATAACTGACTGTCATTTGTAGTTCAAAGAGAGAAATCTGAATTCATTGCATTTAAGGAAATTGTGCACAAGGTAGAATGAATGAAGAGGGTTGAGGAGGTGATAAGTATTAAATGAGAATAAGTAGATAAAGTACTCATCCCTCTGAATTGATTTTACTTCTCTGTATTTGTTTGTCATGATTTTTTGTTGTAAGTTATCGAAATCACAATATTGGTGAAAGAGATATTCCCTTTTGTGCATGTAAAACAGAAACAAAGCACTCAGGCATTTAAATAAATGACCAATAAACTTTTACTGACTGTTTCAGGAGCTGACTAAAGTAGCTAGTGTCAGTTTTTTTCAGTTACTGATGAGGTTTACACCCTTTCTGCACTACTGTTAGGCCGGAGATACACGATACGATTTAATCGCATGCAATCAATGATCGCATGCAATCTCAATCAGAAATGTATCCATAAAATATTACTATTTATGGCATAGAGATTAAAAATATTAGATCCTTGTTCATTATTACCAATGTAACCCTTCTATGTGTATCACAATATATTACTCAAATAAGTAAAAACCAATATCATGCCATTCTGATCGTTTGCCATTAAATCGTGTCGTGTATCTCCTGCCTTATTTTTTTCAGTTGAAACAAATGTGATACAGTACTCATTACAAACTTAAAGTTGTACTCAATACACTTTCCACTGAGCACTGTAAATTGAAAACAGTTGTAGGAATCTGCAGCTACGCACCTAGTAATTTAATTTAGAAGAGCACTGTTGACTCAGCCTTATCTTTCCCTGTCAGGTAGCAGTTTTCCAGACAATTAAACCGACAGTTGAATGTATTTATACAAATGCGATTGTGATGTCAGTGAATTGTTGGGATGTAAGAGAATGAGACTCCCGCGGTTTAGCAATCATCCCTAACGCTCAGATCCCATAATCTAATCGCTCCACAAAATATGTGACTTGAATGCGGATTGTTTGATTAATAAAACTCATCTTTTCTTGTTCAATGAAGAGAGTTTGATTCATATCTATAAAGTTCGGTGAATGTGTCCTCTATCCGAAGGAACATTTTTGTTCTTCTTCCATCTGTACCGTTTGTTTAAGTTGCAAACCCATCAGTCTCAAGGCGGTACATAGAGTCACCTTCGTTTATTCTCAACATTGATGATTTTGATGGATAGTTAGTGAAATGTCCACAATTTTCAAAAGTGTTTGTTTTGTTATTAAAAATGCACAGTATGTTTGGAGAAAAGTACCTTATACTGCAAAATAATTCAAGTAAAGTCCTCATAAGTGTCCGTTTATTAGTCTTTCGCTTTCACCTGAAACCCAAGAATTAATACTCACTTAAATAAGGCGTAACTTACCGTAGCCATTACCACTACCTCTACCATTCTGCAAAAAGTTTCAGTTCTATAAAATTCATTTTTGTCTATTATATGGAAACTTTATTGGAAACATCATTCAGTTTGTTCGGACACTGATCGTTAAAGCCAGAGAAAAGTGAAATTCACCAAATTTATTTCTCATCCGACTTGCTTGAAAGAAATACCATGAAAACAAATTCGATTGAATTTTCTTCTTCCTGCAGTTTAAACTTGTCACAAACCTAACTATAAACACAACTTCGATAAGTGAACGTGCGCAGGTCTAGTCGTAATGTCTTTCTATTGAGACATCTTATGACAAACAATAAAGGATCTAAGGATCATTACCAAAGTACTCAAGGAACTATCTGTTTTGCGGTAATGTTCGCTTTTTATTGTTTCTATCATATACTCAATAAAATTACTTTTTTTTCATTTCCACACATTCCGACCATTAGGAAATGAGAAAAAATGAGAATGTTTTCACTTGACATGTTTGAGGACTTTGATGTTCGTTGAGGCGCTGTAAGTGGATTTTATTCAAGTAGATGGAAAATACATGTCAAATGGAGGACAGTTATTCTGTGTAAAAATGTTTGGTTCTTAAAGGTTAAAAATTCAAACCTTCCAGATCAATTCACGACAGTAAAAGTTTTCTTTACAGCCTAATATAACATTGACAGATCCAGGGGGTCAGAGGGTGATCAGTGAACTGTCTGTTTTGTTCGTGGCTCTTCACATTGGAAAACTTACGTCTTTTTGTTCGAATGAACACAGCTCGGAATTTTATTGTCACAAAATAAAAGCAATTCCAGGAGTTGAGCCTCTCCAACAGTTCATCGCCTATTTTCATTGAATTGTTGTTGATATATATTTTAAAATTGTAATGGTTTTACGGAACGCTCCCTCAAACAGGAAACACGAGATTCACTTCTGCATGAAGCATATGTTTACAAAATTACAATATATATATTAATAATGGTAATAAATAATTTTGCCAAAGATACACAGTAACCTTAAGTCCATCTAATTAATTTCTCTTCGATTTTTGACCAGAAAAAAACACAACAAAGACCCGGTGTCGCTATGACCTCTGATTGCTCTCTTTGAGAACCTCACTCCCATCTGTCCCATCTAATTATTACACGTGACTTAACCTCAAAGTGAGGGTCAATAACATCTGTCATGCGTAAAATGAGTGGTTCTTTCCATTTCCGGTTAAAATGTTTGTAATGATTATTTCGTTGTGTAAAGTGCCGTGGTGACTCTGTTGGTGATTGTGACATGCAGTGGAATTTGGAACATTCACTTATTTCATAAGATGTACTAAGAGAGTATTTGTTCTCTGTTGAGAAAGCTGACTATGAACCTGTAGATCGTGCATTTGTGCCATTATGAATTAATTTGGTGACACTTGTTCACAAAATCACCTTTTTGTTCAACTTTTAACTCTTATTTGTAGTAGGAAACCTGTGGCATTCTTACCAAAATGTCCAGTGTTGTTTAAATTGGAAAGGAGCTGAATTAAATGAAGAAATCTGACCAATATATTTTTTTACATTTCATACGTGTTTTTTATGAATATATTGCCACATTATCAAGTTGAAAATTATTACTTGATAATATATCAGCAATGAACTTTCGAACAAATAAATGGTAAGCTCAACATATCTGTGAACAAAAGAAAGTCAACATCTTTGCTGAATAGAGTTGTAAACGAACTTTTATCCATTGTTGTTAATTGTGTACTTTTATTCCAAAACTGCAGACATTTTCATGTTTATGGAGGCTTGTTTTTACTCGAAATTTAAGGTTGAACTCCTACCTTCCTAAAGAGTTTTGCACCCATCCGTCAACAAAAATCTGAAATTCATTGTCAATGATATTTGGCTGCGTTGAGGAATTGAAAGCAAAGTCATGTATTATCTAAAATGACCACGCTTTGCTGAAAACCTTTGAGTACGGAAGGTTGCTACAGATGTTGGAAACACAAATCATTATTCCTGTACATTAATCTTGACACATCAAAGCCATCCATATTCCATATATCTCTTGCAATAATTGTACTAATCTAAGTAAATGTTGTGCTGAGTTCAAAGAGCCATGATTGATTGCAGCATTAGGACAAATCACCATTACAGCAGTTAGAGAAGTGTGACCAGTCACTTGGAAAATCCAATAAAATTCCACAATACATGCTCTGTATACAAACAAACCTTGGTTTGTTGTTGCTATAATTGACTTAACGTAGAGATAAAGTCTCAATTATCAAAGTACATTACAGAAAGAGGCACAAAGAAAGTGTGATTTGGGGGGTCATTAAAGACTACTACTCCGTTCAAATTTTCATGTAAGACCTTTATGGTCACTGACAATTATTTACTCTTAGGCAGGAAATGGTAAAATATTAGCTTTGTTACTTTTATATACCCAGAAGATTTTGGCTGGTTAATGGCTAAAAATTATATTTGTAAGTGTAAACGAAAGTTGTACCATTTGTACACAAATTTGTACCATTTGTTTTAAAATAAGCATCTAAACTTTGTCGTTGTATTTGGGTTAATTTTTGGGTACTTATTCCACTTACATACATATATGTGCCAAAATAAATTTTGAAACCGTTCGGATTTTGAAGCGTAATAAAAGCATTACCTCTGTTATAAATTTGCATCACCTAAATGCAGACGCTGTGACCTAATAATCCAATTGAATAGACAGTGTTCGATTTTTTTGTTGTTGAAACTGGACGCAACAGGACGTGTAAGTTTTTGGTTGAACTATCGCGTCTTTCTAAACCCGAAGACTTACAAGGTCCGAAACAGAAAATACCAGTAAAATTGCATTAGAGTAGAAATGCACAAGATGGACATATTTTGTAAACAGCATGAATGCAATACTTTTTTAATAAACACCTCATTCAACCTTCTGGGTTTGAAAATATTTTTCATATCCCATAATTTTTTTTCTTGAGAAGAAAAAACATAAAGAACATCAATTTTAGAGTAAACGACTTTTGAGATCAGTCTCGGAGTACTAGATCTACTTTTGATAACAGAAGGAAAGCAAACCAGAGTTTGATGTTTGGAAGTTACTTGTGTATAGTTCATATGAAAAGTTTTGTACGAAGTATTATTCCTCGATCATTTCTTTCAATTTATTAGCATCCACTTCAAATTTTGTACAGACCTACATTGAAATCTGACCTAATTTCTTACCCAATTCATTTAATTGTTGCATTGACATTTCTGTAGTTAAATTCAAAAAATAAAATTCAATTGGGGAATTTGTTGTCACAAAACAGCCCAAAACATAGGATCACATAGCAACCTGTGATATCATCAACACATTTGATGATGTCATCACTGCAACTGATGATGTAATACACACCATTGCACAAGTTTTGGAGGGAAATTGTGGACATTGCTGTGACAGGCCCAGTGAACTATGTGAATGATGTGAGGGATTGGTGTGCACTTTGTGAAGGAATTGTTACATTCTCCATTGACACCAATGTTA